>CABPRJ010001477.1:92697-339309 GCA_902439185.1 Cinara cedri | reverse complement strand
AAACACGGAAAAAGAAATATTGAATATTTCATTAAAAAATCCTCTAGGAGGATGAAAGTTACAGATTGGATACCATAATAATTTTAGACTAACTAATATAATAGAAACAGCACAATAACTAGTATTGTGTGAAACGGGGTTTAGGTGTATCAAATATCATACAACTTAAAATCTAGAAAACTGTGGGATTTATTTTTCGTTGCTACCCATCCGGGTATCAAATCCATTTCTCTGTACCGATAACGACAGAAAATAAATTCGGTTTTCTTAACGGCGGTTCAACTGTCCCAAGCACTTCCTATATACAATCATCCCCCCCCCTCCTCCGTCCTAATTCACTTATCTCCGTTCGAGGTGCGATTGTTTTACGGACATCTAAAACGATTTCGGCTGGGTAAAAATGGACATACGATTTTCAATATCTTAGACCTTTAAAACCGTCCAGGTGTCGTTTACGATCCGCACCGTACGAATTCGAATACGATAATGTGACGTATTACGGTATTATTATACCGATTTCTACGGCGCGTGGGCGCTGCGCGTTTTAATGCTGTTACCCAGCCGATTTATGGGTCATAATATTTGGACGTAAAAACGTGTGAAATACACACTATTAAAACAGTGTGTAATATCGTAAAAAAATCCATTAAGTTTTTATATACACACACATCCATAATGTAAAATGCACGGTGAAACCGACGACACCATAATACGGTTGTATTATAATATACGTATATATATATATTATTGTAAAATAAAATACTTTAACGAGATAATCAATTGTAAATAAAAATCGTATAATATACACTTTAGATATGACTCGACGATATTTTCATAAACTATTACGAGACCGTTGAATATAATATAATAATACAGTATACAAGACGCGTATTAAAAAAAATATACATATACATGTACAAGTACGATAAAAATCTTCGAAACGCATATAAATATTTCAAACATAATGCACGTGCAACGTGCGTGACTCGACTGCAATACGCGAAAAATTATTTTAATCGTGTTTTGCGAGAACATTAATTTTTTAAGTGCTATTATTCCCCGAAATCGCTGTATTGATAAGTAATACGATTTGTCCGTTTTTATTAACCAAAAAAAAATTTTACGCTCCGAATCTGTATTGCTCAGTCCGATCGTGACGTGTGTTTTACGTTGTTTTTCCGGTTAAGTATAAAATAATGTAATCCGTTTTTTTTCCGCGCAACACCTCAAAAGAAGGGGTAATTTTCGTCAGGCCATACTTTGTTTGAAACATTTATCGACATTATCAGTATATCACTACCTAGGTTTTTTCGGTGTTTTTTCTTTGTCGATTTCAGGAAAAAACAGGACTAATAAATACTAGGTACTCCGCTCGTTTTTCGTCTGCAACGGTTCATCATCGCATACACGGTATAAGCTTAATTACCCTGTACATCCTACCTTTCCCGACTATCAATCTACAACAGTGCGCAGTGGCCCTATATCCGTGATCAGTATCAAAGTTTTAAACAAAAATTATGCACGCAGAGTAAGATCAAAAATAAAAAAAAGAAAACATTTCGGATCTTATTTGTACGTTTAGAAAATGCTAATATGACAAGTTTCCTTTTTTGAAGCCCGGGCCATAGTTCATCACCAATATTTTTTAGACAAAGACCTCATTTTAACCTAACGAATTCGTAACAAAAAGTATTATTATTTAAACTCGGTCGCCAATCATTGACAACGATGTATATAGTTTATAGTTTATCGTTTTCGATTGTTCGGGTCGTGGACGGGAAATGTCATCTACTGGGCAAATGGCCAGTGCAGTAAGGTTTTCGTCTCGTTAAAACTAAAAAAAAAAAATTACCACAAAAAACAGAAGACCCAGGACAGAAGAACACTAAGACAACCCAGAGAACGGTCAAGACAAAAGATGTCGACGGACATCGATCGGTCTTTATCCGTGCGAGCGTTATTTTCGCCGCATGTCGCTCGATAGTCGGACCGATACAGTATGCGCGGTCGTGCCGTCCTCTTAAGGTTACCGGGAATCAAAAACGCAGTCGGAGATCGCAAACCGCAAACTGCGGGTAGTGCGGCGGGCTGTCGCGGTGTCGGACACCGTCGAGACCCGCTGACCCACAGGCCCAGTTTTGCCGCCCTTTAGACGTGTAAATACTGAATTTTAAAGGCGCGCGATCAAGTGAACCGTTACCGGAGACTTGGGTAGGTTTTAGCCCTTCCCCCCGTCGGTTTCTTCAGCGGTTCCTAGATGGGCCGAGCGAACTGCACGTTCGCCCGGCTCTGTCTGCAGGACGGCGCATTGCCTTCACGTGGTGCTGGACGCCAGTGACCCGCGAATCGAAGCGGGCGAAACCAAAATTGTGCGAATTCTCGTGTGTTGACGAGCGTCATCGGAGCTTTCCCACCGATGTTGCTTCCTGCGAGATACCAGGACCGAGGGGTTACCTTTTTCGTCCGGCTGGTCGAGGATCTTTTCGCGTTCCGGCCAGTGGCTCGTCGCGTGTGATGTCTCCGGTCGTCCTAGAGACTTACCTAGATAGTTACCCGGTGACTTATGGGTCACTAGCCCGATAAAGGCCCTCGGTACGTGCGGGCGTCGTCGGTGAGCCGAACGGAACCGACCGACTCGTCGTGGGGAACTCGCCCCGATCGATAGATTTCGATCCGAAGTACCTTTTGCCCTCGTACTCCCCGTCGCCCCTCCCCCCCCCCGAATAGCGTCACACCGCTAACGTACGGGCCGTCGGAGGCGGGAGCCGTGAGCTCCGCAAATGGGCCGAAGGTCCGACCGGGCGGGCTGACGAATCGTCCGTAGAACAAGGATCGCTAATAGCGGACGAACAACGCGCGCATTGTGTTCCGGGGCGCGTAACAAGTGCAGCGTAACGAATACCGCGTGTAAATTTATCACGTCGAACGACGCGTTGTGCTCGCCGGACAATAATATACCGGCCGCGCGGGTAAACCGCAAACGCGCGCTAGTGCATTTATTGCGGTCGTCTTAAAGTCCCATTATTATAATATTAACGAGAAGAGGAGCAGATGATACGAGACCGGCCGCGGGACGTCCCTCATCGATTCACGAAAAAAAAAAACAAATAAAATAAATAATAAAACCGCGTATTTCAAAATCGGCAGCACGCGTTTTTGATAACAATAATNTCCCTCATCGATTCACGAAAAAAAAAAAAAAAAATAGAATAAATAATAAAACCGCGTATTTCAAAATCGGCAGCACGCGTTTTTGATAACAATAATAAAATATTATACGCTATCGGACGCGCGAGAGATTTTATAGACTCGCGGAGCGCCTCCGAATTCCTCGGCACAATAGCAGACGCGCCTTTATAGACTTCTGGTGCTGCTGCTGCTGCTGATGCAAGGCCACTCTGCAAGACCGGACTGCATTATGTCCGTCGCATACCCGTGTATATATATCGGACACTGCACTATATTATACACATTATTATCCAATAATATTATAATATATTGTGCACGCGGGCGCGCGCGCCCGAACCGATAATAACGTACATTATTGTACACTTTGGAAATTTGGCGAACAACATATACGGCATTGTACGGGATCGAGTGGCGTACGCGTATTATTATTAATAATAACGCAGCACGCGCGACTCTTCTGGGTACGCCCGGAGATAAATAATAATAATAATAATAATCGTTTGTCCGAGCGTATAGGTATACGGCGACGACGAGGGCCGATTTTTACCGCGACCATTGTGCGGGCGGGTCAATGAAATTTTTTTTTGTCCATATCGCTCGCGCAGCGCGGCAGCAACAGCAGCAGCTGATCTCGTTCGAATTTGTTACAAATGACTTTTCGAGAGTGGGCGGGAGAGAGTGGAGTGCGGCTCTCGACGTTTTGTTTGATTTTCGGGCGAAAAATAATAAATAAATAGAAAAAAAAACACACACACACGCACGCGCGCACGCACGCGCACGCACAACGCAACAATGTGTGTGCGTGTAGGCACGTCACTGCGGCGGCGGCGGCGGAGCACCTGCTCGGCCGCGATCCCGCGAGCGGACGTCCAACGGCGGAGCAGGCGCTCTACATAGCGCATGACAATAATGGGCACCCGCGCGCGTTTATATTGTACAACACGAAAATCCTCGGCGTCGGCGTCAATCTCTCGGCCCGCGGCCGAATAATGAGCGTATAATTGGCTCGGGGGACGACGGTCGCGCAGGTATACCGCCGTAAAACACGCACGCCGCACAACTGCCCTCGTGCCCGTGTACACAATACGAAAATATACGATATTACAATAATAATAATAATAATAACGATAACACGAACGGGCCGCGAGATATTTTTTTCACAATGAACGGGGCACAAGTCACCGGGCATCATTGTCGTCGCGTCATACGTGTGCGCCGCCGCGCCATTGTGCGAATATTGATTTTGAGGATCCCGTTGAGGTCCACAAAACGCCCCCGTTGTCGCGACGCCCGGCGAGAATAAAATATCGCCATACGCCCGGTAAGTGGTTATAAACTGCCGATAAATCGACCGCTTTTCTCGCGACGCGCCGCACAATATAATAATAATAATAATAATATATTGTGCTGTACAATATCGACTCCGAGATTCCGGCGTGTTTTTGCGATTTCGTTCTTTTTATTTCGATACACTATTTGTATAATAATACAATAATATAATAGGTGCGACGCGTTTCTACCCTACCCATCCGCCCGCCCGCTCCACCACCCCCTCTCCCCCCCCCCNATAATAGGTGCGACGCGTTTCTACCCTACCCATCCGCCCGCCCGCTCCCCCCCCCCCTCCCCCCCGCCAACCGTACCCCGACGGGCCCGGTTTACTTTTACGATATTATAAAATAGCGTTCCGATTCGCCGCGTTCGCTTCGTATATTATACTTCTCAGAAGTCTCCGGCGTGTAAACCGCGTCCGTCATCGGCGCTCGTAATCCCGAAAATCGACCCCGTTTGTCGTTTCGATATTATTATACAATGAGCGGGGGCACACGCACGACAGTTTTTTTTTTTAGATTTGTGCACTTAACTGTGAGTGTTAAGTCGCAGAGACGTCAGGTTTTGAAAATTTCGCGGCGGGGGGCTCATTATAAACACATACAACATTAAAAAAAAAAAAAACTTTTATCTTTCTCAATTAATTTGGTATAGATACAATTAGTATTTTCAGGATGTACATGACAAACATTGCATTTTTTTTATAATAATAAAACCGTTGGGGACTGAGCTCCTTCTTACCAAGCTCATGGGGAGCTGCAGCCTCAAAGTTCCTTTCTCGTACACGGCACCTCTGCTAAGTCGTATTGTTCGTTGGATTCGCCGACAATCCGGTTAATGAACCGTTTTTCGTCGCACCATACATAATATTATTGTAACTTTATACGAGTATATACTATCCGTACGCGATAGTAATAATAGGTAGTTTTGGTTTTTTAGTGCGCCACACTATTCCGTACGATAAGCGTTTTCACCTTTCTCGAATTTTCCTCTTGCGAAAGATTTTTGTTTTTCCCTAAGAGTAATCCCAAACTTTCTCAATATAATCAGATAAGTGTTTTTTTTTTTAAAAAAAAATAAAAGCCCGGGTTGACCGTTTGATCCCATGGATGTGGTATTGGATATTGGCATGAATATTCGTGGCAACGACTCTTAGAATTTGAACTAACTCATAGAGTACGATTTACTTATTTGTTACGATTTTTTTTTTTGTACACATTTTTTTTTACCAGCAATTTTGCTCCAATTTACAATGAAAGAACTTGTTCTGAAAGGAAATCTGACTGGGAAGATACTTTGAAAAGGTCATTATTCGATTTCCCCAGGAGTTTTTCCAGAAAATGTGAAAAACCAGAAAAAAACATTGGAAAACCGGTAAAAACGGTTAGAAGAAATTCCATAATATCTATTTAATAATTTTCCCGTTTTATAACATATTGTTAAGAAAGCATCAATATCAGCTGAAATCCGCTCAGAATCGTTTTTTCGTTAGCAATAGTTTATCGTTGCTTACAGGTATACATTAAATTGCCTAAAACAGTGATTGCACCCGTCCCTATTTTCTTATGACGTCTTTTTTACAAATCAATCAGCTGACGGTGAGTCCTAGGATGATTCGTCCTCATAGAATTCATCACTTGTTCAAATTTACGTAGGTTTCTCGATAGCTCAGGCAGGTCCTTGAGGGGGCGATTGCCCCCTCCCCCCCGTAAGCCATGTGATGTTCTTTTTTGTTATACAAATTTTCCATAATTGTTTAGTACGAATAAGAATAACAATGAATTTACAAAGATATAATAAAATAATATACTTTTTGAATCAAAATTAGAAGTGATTAATTTAATTTAAATTTTATATTCCGACTGTAGCGAAAAATGTACCTATTGGATTCACTATGATTTTTTTTTTCACCGTGACAAAAATGTCTACCAAGAATAGTTTCAGTATGTAAGTTTAGCACCTATTTAAAAAAAAATAATATTTTTATATTGACTAGATGGTACTTTAAGAAGGTTATTTTTTGATTTTTCATGCAGTTTTCATATCAGGAAAATCCAGGATAAAACGTAAGAAAAACGAGAAAATTTACGAAAATAATGCTTTTATTATTTTTAATTTTTGTTTTTTGTTGTATTTCAGTTAAAAATATTCGTAGAGACTTAAAATTTGGACAGAAACTTGTATTTGCCTTTTTTTAACGTAGTAATTTTTTTTAGAAATGTATGGATATTTTAATTTTACGAGTTTTGTACGTAATTTTTATTCACTAGGTACTCTGTGGATAAAATTGTTAGACCAAACAGTGAGATACTTGATAATTTTACATGAGGTCATTAAAAGTGATAATTTGTGGTAAAAAAAAAAAAAAATTTGAGCAGGAGCTAACTGTTTTATCACTTTTAAATATTCATTGAAATGAAACATTAATAAAGAAAACATTGTTGGTCAAACTGCTTCTGTAATTTTAATTATTATTTATTATATTTAGACGAATAAATTTAAATTTTAAATTATACTGTTTTGCTGCATTTGTACAATATATCTGCAGTTTTTTAAGTTAATATAAGTTGAAATGGTATCAGACATAAAAGTTTTAGACGTTTGTTGGCCAAAGCCATGTTGGTATTAAAGAGTAAAAATTGTTCGCCCCCTCTCCCGATGAAATTGATCCGAAGACGCCCCTGAGCAATACTCTTTATCGAACTCCGCTCAGAATTTTTTTTTGTTGACAATGCTTAAATTTACTTAAGTGCAGGCATATATTCAATTTCCCTCAATATCCTACCTTCCCAACTTCTCATCTATAAAAGTGATCCACCTATCGTACGAAGTGTGTCCGTCTTTTTGTCTTATCAATCATTAATATTAAATTTAATTATTTCGCCTCCCACCCCCATAATGAAGGTCTGGAGACGCCCCTGCGTCCTCGTGCGAAGCTGTCTTCCACTAGTTCTCGGTTTCCTTAGAATGATACGTTCCACCGAAAAACTCGTGTTCGTGTTAAGAAATGTGCCCCGTATGCTCGTTTCAACTTCCCGTAGGTCGAACACCCGAGGATTCATTAAGTCTTACACTCAATTCGACTGCGCATCGATACTCCGAATTTCGGTGTTCCAGGATTTTCGTAACGCACCACCGAAACACGAAGGGTCACAAAATCGTGTTCCCGCGATGCGTTCAGAAAGGTTGTGAAGGTCCCAGTGTTCACATCAGATGGAGATACCAGGCCGAAGGCTGGCTCTCGGGTGGTTTTGAGGTTTTGAAACTTTATTCTCGAGGATTATTAAATGCAAATCGATTATTATACACTGTTTCTTTTAAAAATTATTGGACAATTTATTATTAAAACGTACTTGGTAGTTGCTACTGCCCACTTACTAACAGTCGAAGTCATGATATTTTTCAACCACGCTCTCCGCTCGAACAATATTTAATTAAAAACAAGTTAATACACTAGGTATATTATATCGTTATACATTAAACATATTCTGCTCGACTCAATAACAGTAATTGTTTAATATAATTGTACGTCTTTTTCAATACTCAAACCAGACAGGCCGTGTAAACGATCTTGAGTCGTTTACGGTCCGTAACCTATTTTGTACGAGTTGGAGAATTCATTTTTGAAAAAAGGACCACAACCCACTACTGTAATATTATGAAACGCCGAATGCACGCGCAAAAACGTTTTGTACATTGGGCAAGGCAACTTTTAAATTGTCTTCGGTGAGAATCCCGAACAATTTCAACGGTTCACGCATTGTACCCAATCTTGTATAGCGTACACTAAAATAACGTTACCGTCGCTTGAAGACGCGTACAAATAAAACGGCCATTCGAATGACCGCGGTGGAAACGGACCGACAAATAATCGTTCGCCCCCGTGATGTTTGACCGGCGATAAAATTTCACTTGCGAATTTTTACCGGTGGTGAGGGGGAGGGGGGTGAACTGCGTCACGGACCCTTTTTTTTTTTTTTTTTCTTTTCCGTCTCCTGCAGTTTTACACGGCGATCGAACGCGCGCGAACCGTGTACGGATATTCCGGCGGCGCGCGAAGGTCCTGCGCGCGACGTCGCGGTCGTCTCCGCCAACAGCCCCGACTGCCCGGCCCGTTCGCCGCGTGTTGTCGACGCCGCCGGTTTCAATGACCGCTCGCGTAAAATACGAGCACCGCCACGTAACGCGATGACGGCGCGCAATGACGGCGCGTCGGCCGTGAAAACCGCGCGGTCCGCCGGCGCGCTTATAAAACGCCGAGTGTATTTGTTGTACGCCCGGACGGCACAGTCTGTTACCGCGTGCCGTAATACTCGCGGCGTACGCGGCGGCGTCGGCGACTCGTGCGCGCGCTTATGATTGCGGCCGGCCGGCGGGACAGGCGGGCGGTGAGAGCGGGGAAACTGGGTATAAATCGATTGTTGTCGTGTATTGTACGCGCGCGCAATTATACAAAAATATAATTGCCGCATTGTCCCGCGGGGGCCGTCGTCGGATTTCCAGGGCACGCCGCGCCGTGAATGGCGTCCTAATTGTTTCTGAAATGAGTCTGACGTACCGTGAAATAGGGTGGTGCAGTGAACACGCAATTCGCCCGGCACGCCGGTGTGAAAAACGGCCCATTGTGGCGGCGGCGGGACGCGTTCAATAGGACTCTGATTAACCGGTCGCGAGAGCCGCGCGCGGACGCCGTATAACATTACGTACGGATACACAAGTTCCCCGGCTCGCCTCCGTCCCACTCGCTAGCCCACCCCTCCGCGGCTCGCTCTCTCTCGCTCTCTCTCTCTCTCTCACCGTCGCTCTCGCTCCGCGTCTCTCTCGCCGATTCTTCGTCTCTCCGCGGCGGCGGCGGCGGCGGTCTCTCACACCCGCGTGTCCGTCCGTGCGCCAATTACCGCGATTCGGTTCGCCGGCGGTAACGTTATAACATGCCCTTCCCCCCCCCCGGCCCGCACAGCGACCGTATTATACTGTCATTATTGTTATTATTATTATTATTATTATAAGACCGTCGGAGAAGTTTGAAAATATTGAAAGGGAAACGATAATAACGAAACGGAAAAACAACATTGGGCACCGGCGCGCCATTATCTCGTCGTTACGCCGACATTGTTACCGTATCGACACGATCGACGTGTCTGTTCGCGATCGCGCGATCGTTATGACGCGCTGTCGTCCTACCCGCTCGATATCGCGTCGCGTTACTCTGTTTGACGGGCGTAATTGAAAGGATATCGTATTGTTATTATTATTGTTATTTATAGTAATAATAATACGGTCGGTGCGTGTCGGTTATCCGGCTCTCTCTCGAAAGAGACGAGCGGCGATTTATTTCACGGTCTTTAGGGACGGCGGCCCGCACCTGCCGCGCGGCACAATCGCGCCGGAATCAACACCGGGCGAAGACGCAAGAGGTGCGCGTGCGCGCGTGTCCGGGGAAAGAAAATGGAAAAAATATAATAACGCGCTACGGGCGTATTAATAATACACGGTGACCGATAGATCACTTCGCTTCACGCGGGCGGCTTTTCGTGGTGTGCCGCCGCCGAGGTCGTGACCAAACGATTATTTGTACCGTGTGGGGGGGAGGGGGGACGACGACGACGACGACGTGTCGTCTCGTCGCCGGGCGCGCGTCTCGCCGGGACCGACCGTACGCGCGCGCTTGTTACAATAACATTATCATCGTTCTTATATTAATAATGCGCTTTTGCCCCGCGTTATTCCAACATTGTTACGCCGCCGTACCTACCCGATGATATCATTTATAATTGTAACGCATACCCCGGCTGAACATCAAATAACGCGGGACTTATTTATTTATTTTTCTTTTTTTTTTCTTTCCCCGGATCCCCGTTCATCGCATCGGCGCACATACGGACGAATCCGACCGTAAGACACGGCGATCGTGTATGCGAACGGAGACGTCCGTTTCACGTTTTGTTGCGACGGCCGGACTTCTCCGGAGATGGTGATTTTGGCAATTCGGTTTCCGCAAACTTATCGCGCAACAAGACGAAATGATTTCAGAATACCCCATGGTATCAGTTTATACACTACCACATTTTCCAGAATCACAATTGAAATCTCGGAAAAAAATCTTGAACTAGGCGATGATGAATCAGTTAGGACATGTTATTTTCTATATATATATATATAGAAAATATCACTGTCTAAAATCTAAATTATTGCCAACAAAACCCCACGTGGTGGATAAAATCAGCTAATATCGAACACGCCGAATGGTAATAATAAATAAAAAAAAAAAACCAGTTCTTTGGAAAAAAACGTCTACGAGCTTTGCGCGTACCACAGGTTGGGAACCGCTGGTCCAAAGCAACTGCGCCACATAACAGGGGATAGGTGCGGGGTAGCCGCGACGCACGCTCGTCCGAGGATTTCTGTGAACGACGACGCGACCAGACCGAAGACAAACGCGTTTTCCAGCGTTTGCTCTCGAGAAATATTATTGAGTCGTTAACGGGTAGTTATATATTTCCGTATTATACACGATAATGATAATAAATTAACGAGGGAAGTGTCCGTCGTCGCGCCGTTTAAAGAGTTTTGAAAGAGGAAAAAAAAAAAAACAGACATCACACCCGGGGCATTGTTTCTCTAGAGCGCGCGACGGCGCGGGTTTCTTTTTGTTTTCGTCGGCGTCTCCGCCACGACGCGGACACAATGCAACGGTAATTAACGGCTTATAAGCCGATACACAATTATTGTTATTGTTATCAATGGATACGGCAATGTCTACCGCGCCGGCGCGCGTGGTTACCGGGCGAACATCACGAATTACCGCATTTTCGAACGGGCAAACGTGTGCCAAATAACGACGATAATAGTTATCGTGCGACAACAGTATAACGTGTACGGGTAGGTGCTGGCCGCCGGGGTCGAGTCCCCCGGGGCCAATTTCAAGCGTCGGGTCCGAGCGCTGTTTGTCCGTGTCCGCGCGTTCCGACCGCGAGACCCCGCGGACGGTACAGCGTTCGAAGACGGTATCGTGACATTAGGAAACGGATTTGTGCGCGCTCGGAATCCGCGAAAAAGCGTATGAATCGTTAAAAACGCACAAAAAAAAAAAAAAAATTGAAAAAAAACCGAACAAACGAACGGACGCACTTTGCACAACGGACGGGTCACTGTTGTGGGTGAGTAATCGGGAACGTAGAGGGGAAATTTAATGCGAACGTCTGTTACGCGACGATTGATCCATCGCTTTTGTAGTCTTAAAACATTTTTTTTAATAGGTTGGAACCGTTATAAGTGTGGGTGGGGGAGAGACTTTTAAACCATTCTACCATTATTTCGTTTTTAACGCGAGACCCGTACAGGTAATACACAATATGTCTGCGTTATATGTATCAATTAACGAACCGGTTCACGCGTCTAAACTCTTGACTGACCAAACCCATAAAAATACAATATCGTAAAAATATCTGTAAGAGACCGTTGCGGACATGCCGAAAAATCCCCTGAGGTTTACCGTTACTCGAGTGACAACGAAATTCTGTCACTGACAGGATTTGCGATAATATCAGCTACAAAATATTTCCATACGATTTTTCGGCGACGACTTCGAAGACGTATTTTTCCGACAAACGTTTCATTGGTCTGAACGGGGCTTGACGGTAAATTAGTTTTTTTTTTTTGTGATCAACTATCAGCGATAGTGATTAGTGATCTAATGATCGCCATATTGAGTTAAAAGTTAGAGGTTACTTTTAGATTCTGAGTGGAGCGAGAAATGTATTGGTTTAAAAATGATGTTTATTTTATTTATTTTTTTATCTGTAAAGAAATTTTCTACGAGAAATCTTGCTCCGATTTACAAGCGTGGCATCTTCTCTAAAAGGAAATCTGATATTGAGGTGGTACACTTTGAGAAAATCATTTTATTGATTTTTTTCAGAAGTTTTCCCAATAAATGGGAAAGACCGTGATAAAGCATGGGAAAACAGTGAAAATAGGTATGATAGTAAACAAATATTATTAAAAAAAATGTTTATAATGCCATGCTTTTATTTTACCATAATATCACATATATAAATTGTTAACAAAGCAACACTATCAACCGAACTCCGCTCAGAATCGTTTTCTCGTTGGCAATGATTAATCGTTGCGTACCGATATACATTAGACCTATTATACCTTGTCAACTTCTCGCTTACAACAGTGGTCCACCCGAGTGCGAAGTATGTCCGTCTTTTTTTTTAAATTATTCTTTACATTACGCTCACGAACTTATTTTGTGTTCTAAAATTTAAAATTTTATAGATTTCACTGTGTGGATATCCCATAATCCTGCATTCGTATGTTAGTCACGCAAGAATATGTAATATTTGTCGAAAATAAATATAAAAAACCATAGGTTACACGGTGAAAAAAAAACATTTTAACTTTAACAAAATAACTAAAAAAAAGTCAAAAACATTTGACTAAAAGAAATAATAGCCGAGATATTTTCTAACACGTTATTATTATTTTTTGAAAACTTTTAAAATATTTATTCGGCAGCTTTGCACGTGTCTCTCGTGTAATATTTATTATAAATTATTATATAATTTTAAATAATAATAATGTTTTCGGCGAACTGTGTACGGCCAATAAAGTGTTGTTAAATTCTGACGTCAAATTAAAATCAAAACATAAATTAGAGTCCGTAGTCCATTTGAACTTTTATAATTGTATAATTATTATACATATTATACGCAATTTATATACATTATAAGCATTTTTTTTTTTTTTTTACAAGCGTTCAAAATAAATTAACGAGTTTTAAATTGGGTATAATTATTCGTAAGAGATAATGTCATTATTTCTGTATAATAAAAATAATATACACTCGAATAAATGTAATTTTCGATTGAACGTACATTTTTTTTCCTGTCTGTGAACAACTTTTATATTGAAAAAACAGCTCCTGAGTATAGACCGTATCACCATTTCTAAATGGTAATTTACCCGGTTTGGTGCACCACGACGGTCATTTTAATTAATGAGAATTTCAAAAAAATTACCGGTTTAAAGAAGCACCCGAAGAACATTTCCTTTCGGAAAAGGTGCTAAACTTGATAATCGGACTAAGCTTTCTGGTAGAAAGTGTTCACATACAAAAAAAAAAAAAATCGAACATCATTGTAAAACCAATACAATTCCACACGGAATCTAAAACAATATTAAATGTCATAACCAGAAGGGGGTGTGCTGATAGCCGCTTACGTATTTTTCTAGAAACCACTCACAACCTCACACCTCCCATTGAAAATTCCCGAGAACTCCACCGGACATTAGTGACATTAGACATTAGTATACATACATTTATAAAAACATATATCCAACGACGGTGGTGATTTTTCTGTGTAATTCGCACCATAACCTTCACATAAGCCATAAACGGAAAGATAGGAAAACGATTCATAATACGAAATTAGGGAGGCCGGGGAAACGTGCCCGCACATGCCGCGCGGTTATCGTATGCACTTACGTTCGACGGCAATTGTACGATTCACAAAGCGCGATGATAATATTGTATATTATTAACAATAAACACCGTCGGTATAGATTTTGTAGGAAATTTCACAATTTTGTAGCTATAGCGGGTACTTTCGTTTGTTTGTCGTGTTCGCTGCCACCACCAAAACCACCACCAATGCATATGCCATTAAATATTCCGTATACTAGAAACATTTATTTTCCGTCGTTATCGGTACAGAGAAATGGATTTGATACCCGGATGGGTAGCAACGAAAAATAAATCCCACAGTTTATTAGATTTTAAGTTGTATGATATTTGATACACCTAAAGCCCGTTTCACACAATACTAGTTATTGTGCTGTTTCTATTATATTAGTGAGTCTAAAATTATTATGGTATCCAATCTGTAACTTTCATCCGCCTAGAGGATTTTTGAATGAAATATTCAATATTTCTTTTTCCGTGTTTTCATATTATAATTCGTCTTTATTTATTGTTACTGATTCCAAACCATTCAACTTTTATTCATTCATTGTAGATCGTAAGTATGTTTTCAATCTTTTTAAAACAGAACGTGTACGTTTCGGAATAGCGGATGTTACAGGCAGAGTAGCAAAATTTGTATTTTTTGTTTTTTCGACCACTTTTATTGGAATTACTATTTTTATCAAAATCACCTTAATGTAACCTTAATGCTACGGCTTTAGATAATAAAAACAATTTCTATCGTTATAATATTATATATTCGTATTATCATAAGTACTTACGTACTCATAAATATAACAGTATGTATTTATCAATTGATGTACTGTGAAGTATGGACGTTACGGAAATCAGATCAAAACAGACTACTGATATTTGAAAGAAAAAGATTAAGAACAAACTTCGGACCGCGTATAGACGATACCACAAGGGAATGGAGAATTCGAAAAAACGAGGAACTTAAACGGTTGTACCAAATGCCCGATATAATTAGAGAAATTAAAAAAAGGAGACTCCAATGGGCAGGACATGCGTGGAGAAAAGAAGGAACTCTAATACGAATTGTTCAATGAGGGACTCCCCAAGGAAAGAGACCCTTAGGAAGACCCCGACTAAGATAGGAAGACCAGGTCAAGAAGGACGTACAAACAATAAACCCAAGGGCCGAATGGAATATCATAGCGATGGATAGAGTGAAATGGCAAGATGTATGTATAAATGTATGATCTTAATGGTCGATTGCAAAGAAGAAGAAGAGGACAGTCCAAAGTTGGAATGTAGTCGAGATTCGGCGGGATGAAAGGTGATATTAGCACAGAATTTCAATCCAGTACTCATAAAACAAGAAAGCCAAAAAAAATATTTGCTACAAGTTGTAGAAATGTACCGTACAAAACTACCATAAACAAAAAAATGTATAGTAAAGTATTAAAAATTAAAAAAAAAAAAATGAATACGGTTTTCATAAACTGAAAATGATTATGTGGGGACGTATAAGACGACCAAAATTTGATAGGAATGGATGATGCCGTAAGTGTTTTTTTGTTTTTTTGGAAATTTCACCATTTTGTAGCCGTAGCAGGTACTTTCGTTTGTTTGTCGTGTTCGCTGCCACCACCAAAAACACCACCAAAACCACCACCAATGCATATGCCGTTAAATATTCCGTATACGAAAAACATTATGCTACAGGTGGGAAATACTCGTAGACATTGTAAACAGAATCCTCTGAAAAATATCTTCGGGCCGCTTTGCGTGTATATTTTCTTCGCACAGTCCCATGCATTTTGAAATTGCGGATTTTCGGTATGACTGTCTATGATGAATTTAGTTAGAACCACGTCAAACGGTAACACCAAAATCTTACAAGTGATACCTAAATAATAAATAATTTATAGGTAGTAGTATAACAGCGGCGGAGTTTTAGGTTCGGGAACTGTGTGGTCGGCTTTCTTTGAGAGGTCAATTGTAAGGACCAATATATTAATTTTTTTTGTTTGGGGAATGTAGCTAAATAAAGTGATTTCATGTCACACGATATGGTTGTTGTAAATATATATTTTACCGTATCTGTACGTGGGTAGTTTTAAAGTGTAATGATTAACTAAAAGATACAGGGTGTCCCTCGAAGATATATTCATCGTAATATCTCCGGAGATAATAAAGATAATTAAATTCTATTTTTTTTATTTTTTTTTTTTTTGAAATTACTCATTTAATTACAGGGATAAGGACTAATTTTTTAATGCTTCAATTACTTTTTATTGTACTATTTTTGAAAAATTTAAAGATAACAATTTTAAAGAGTTTGTTTTTCTGATATTTTGTTATATCGTTTTTTTTATAAATTAAATTCGTGATTTTTAATAATTTTTTTAAGTTCAGATCTTTTAATTTTTCAAAAATAGTAAAATAAAAAGTTATTTAAACATTAAATAGTTATTTTAAACATAGATATTTGTAGTCGTTACTTCAGCGAATAACATAAAAAAAAAGATTTCGATTATCTTTTTTGTCTCAAGAGATATTACAATAGGTATATCTTCGTATAATATCTACAATCCCCTTAGGTCAAACAAACTTAATTTTTTTAACATGCAAACCTATAATTTTCCGTAAGAAATTCGGAATATTTTGAAAATATTGTTGAAAGCGTTCGAANAATTTATAATATTTGCTATATGAGAAGTATGTATCTGATAAAATTATTAGTTTTTTATAGGAGGTCAGCATTTTGAAGAAAGGGATTTGCTTAAAGTGCTGATTTATTGTTTTGTTTTTATTTTCAGGTCATAAATATACAATTTTATCAGTTCTGCCGACGTACTGTGCCACAGAACCATAGATAATAAATAATGAAATAGTTATGTCGGAGACAGACTCAGACGTTGTTTTATTTTCTACCTCACTCAGCAACACTGTAACTATTTCAATAGAGATCGGGATTACCCATGAAAAAACACGCGAATGACAAAGATATTGATTTTATTATTACAGAAAATTACTATCTCTGTGCTATGTACAAATGTATAGTTCAGTTTAAGAAACCAATTTTACCATTAAAAATTACTGTGGGTCCGAGGACTCCCTGAATCCTCCTCCTAGATCCTCCACTGAGTGGTTTCTGCCCTATATTTCATTGAATAATGCATTTTTAGTTGCAATAAAATAAATTAATTTGAATTTAATATACCTAATAAAGGTAGGTTAAAATATAATACAGGTATGTTTTTTCCTGTAGGATACACAAAATATGTTAGACTTACCAGCTAAACCTCCGGATATAAGTTCTATAAACCTCGGCATCGTTTCGGTTTTGATTTCGCTATTATCCAATAATTTTTTTAACACGCTACAGAAATGTTCATGTGAGAGAAAAAAAATGCCAATACAAGGTACATCTCTGTAAAATAAAAAAATTGTATTTACTCGCATTTGTATTAGACAATTTTGTTACATGCAGTGGCGTTTCTAACACGTATGGACAGGATGAGCAACTGCCCCAACCAACATTTTTGGTGTTCACGAATTGAGAAGTATTGTTTATTTGGAACCGGTGATCACTGATAGATAACAATACCGTGACAAACCTAACACGGTCGTATTCAATTATTGGTTTAATCATTTTCAAGCTTATGTTGAATGAAGACAATGGTCGGATGGGTACGGTTATTTGAAAACGATAAGGACGAATAATATGAGAGAGTGTACAATAATAATAGGTACATAATATAATTATATGAATTGGTAATATTTTAGTACTAAACATACTACTAGACGTATTTAAACGTACGAAGTGATTTATATGGGTCCCCAGACGAAGCGAAGTGAATGGATAATTAGAAAATAAATCTCGATTTGTTATATAAAATCACGTCGAGTAGGCTTTTATTTCGCGTGCAGTATGTTAATACGATAATACTCGAACGGACCGCGTTACCGAAAACGGTTCTTATCATTTACGAACACGTACCATTTACCACTCCGGCATACTGGTATATCGAAAATGCCAGCGGCCTGTGCACATTGGCGTAAACCAGGAATCGCAGGGCGTTCCACTTGCGACCCCTGAAAATATCACAGGGTCGCAAGAGTATTTTTTACCGAACACAAAAAACTGTTCGTTTAATATTGTAGGTAATTATAATTTAGAGTTTTCCTAAATTAAAAATTAATTTAATTTAACGTTTTAAAAACGATATCAGTTCCAACTGTTATATCAGCGTGGTAATCGGGACACAAATAAATAAATTTGTATTCTAAGACCAGATGTTTAAATTTGTTTTGATTAATCATTTTCAAGAGTTTTGGCGATATATCTGAAATATTCGTATTTAATTGAAACAATTAAACAACTAAATGAATATGTCGCGTTTTGTGTACTGGATGCTTGTAGTAATAATTTGACGACTTCGAACGGTGCACTTATTGCAGTGGCAAAAAATCCACCGGTGGCCCCGGCCACAAACATATCGAAATGCCAATTTAGTTGGTTCATATTGTTGTTCGCATCGCAACAATACCGGATGTTTATATCGTCCGTACCGCGGTAGCTTTGAATTAACCGCATTGTCCAGCCATTAGTTCCGAACGACACCGATTTCACAACACCCGTACACAAAAACGGAACAATCATTCCTCTGTAAAACCCTGCAAACTTTAGAAAAAAAAAAAAAGTAAACATTACGTAATTAATTAGTTCGTTTATTTATTTCGTTTTATCAATATCCCAACAATATCCAATAATATTGTCTGTATAACAACATATATGTTACATTATCCCCATTAGTTGTATTCTACACCGAATTATATTAATATGCCGATGCCATTGGCTGGTAATAATAAAAACAACAATCCAGTCAATTTGCATCTGTTACCTTGTGTTCCTTGTAAATATGCCGAATACATTTCACTGCACCAGTATTGGTCACTTGCTGTACGACTCTAACCGTATCAATCGGATAGCTAACAAGCAAAGAGACGACTCCTATAAATTAAAATACACACAATCGGTCAATAGTATGGTTGTTGTTTAGTACATTTCAAATAATCGTTCTAACCCGCCGCCCATCCAGATACGAAATTGCACATCGGTAAAATCTTCGTTCCTAAATCAATTGGAATATTTGAGCTCGGCGTATCCGCCAAGACTTTTTCGAAAATCGGTTTTGAAAATCCAATACTCAAAAGTATAAGACCGGTTTTCAGGGAAATATACTTTGGCATCGGTTCCCTTTTGATCTCGCCACTGTCCCATATTTTTATCAGCATGCTACAGATACGAAGTATTAATAAATTAATTAGAATAATAAAATGATTTTATTTATTTATTTTTTTTAACTGGTGGATTCCTTTACAACGGTTCAACACGTATTTTAATTCTAATAAGTAATACAAATACAAATACAAAAGTGTATATTATAATTATGGTAATAAAAGAGAAAGAAAAACTAATAATAATACAACGCATTAGATATTTCTATTTCTTTATTAAAGAAATCAATACCTAATCTAATTCTATCAGTTTTGATGAATCCTTAGCCAGCCGCATCATACGGTCCAAAAGATTATTTCCCTTATTTTATAACCCAAAATTCAACGAAAGAAAATCAATGAATCGTCATTTTGTTGTGAACTGTTTTAAATTGTTCAGTTATTCTGTTGGGAATCTGCAAACATGTTTCAAACACAGTACCATAGTCGAAAAATCCACATATTTTAATATGAACATCTTGGTAAATTTTTAGTTACACAAAAATAAGCGCCTTCCGAGATAAATAAATTTTAAATAAAATATAAATTACAGTTCTTACGCTACACGCTAAATTTAAGTCCAAAACACGTAACTTTCAATTTTTAAAATCACTGTTATTCAATTTAAGAAATACTATTAATTACGGATTCGCAAACAAATCTCAAATTTTGTTGGTGGGAAGAGAGGATGTTATTATTATTAATTACATCCAAGTTGCGTCACTGTTAATGAATATTTATTATTTTGTTTTAATTATACACATTTAAAATGCACTACCGTCCGCCGAACGGTTTTCCAAGTTACACAAGGTTTCCGTTCCTACAGAATCCGAAAAGAATCAGAAAAACGGGACGCGGATAGTGGCCTATCAAAGGGGGTGAGCATACGTCATAACATACAAACCTTTTCATCAATAACGTTGATCTTCTAAACGGTAAACGTATGCTCCCTGTTTTGTATTGATTGATGATCGACTTCAACGGACTCGTCAATTTTGACGGCTCGGTTTTTTTCGAAAAAAACCTGACCGCGTTTCCAACCGAAAAGACTTTGAAAATTCCGGTGTTCACACCAGCCAGCATATTAATACCACCAATCATATCGAAATCGCGTTTAATATTAACATAAACTGCGCGTATTACGATTTACAAAAGAATCCGTTTATACAGTTCTATATAGAAAATCGAAAATTATAAATAACTTTGTATATGCGGTATTTCCTATAGCAACAGCAGGTACACATAGTACGCGCACATTTGAGATTTGGAACGAAGTGAGAGATCTATTGGTTACGGTAAATTGTATTATTGGACGTTTTGTAAGGGGCTCTGGTTATATCGCACCCTTGAAACAATAATGACATAAATTAAACTATGGAAATGTTGGGAAATCGACTTTTAATGGTTCATAATTCTTTATAAAATGTACCTACTATAATTTTTCTTACGTGAAACTGTTACTTGTGAGATATGACTTTATAGAAATACATCGGGTAACAACATTAGTCGGAAAACAGAATAGAGTCACATCTCAAAGGTGTCGATATTTAGACTGAAAACTATAATTTATTTTGAGCCGAGGTGAGGACGTACTTTTGAATTCGTACCGTCTTCAGTATTAAACAAATGAGAAAATTCGAGAATACCAAATTAATCATTCTGCATATTATATTTTGATTAGCAATAACTCGAAAATCGTATTTTACGAGTCGCGTCTGTATTCTTTCAGTGGTTCAACGGAACCGAACAACCATAATGTTATCATTACCATTATTATTTTTGATGTTATCGTACACGGCTATCTGGCGGATTGACCGTCGCGCACGGTGACGCTCCGTCTACACGCGGCGTACACGTCAACGGCGAGGGTAGGGGGGTTGTTTTCGTTAACGACCGCCGTCGTTTTGAATAATTTTTTTTTTGTAGAAACGCTACTACCACTGCCACTACTACTGCCACTACTACTACTACTGCCACTACTACTACTACTACACTAACCTCCACTACTACTACCACTACTACTACTACTACTATCACCACTACCACCACTGCTGTTACTACTGCTATTCCAATTGCACGACACCACGGTATACCCACTATATTATAACGTACTTCTCCGTGTTTATATATATAACACGCCCGCCTGTAATAATATTATACAAGCGGCCGGTGTATTATTATTACAATATTATACGACAACTGATTAGGAATTGTCTCTCGTTTCCTCAATAATTCTTTATTTATTTTATTTTTTTTTTTTTTTCATATATTTTATAGTCGTATTTTCTTCATCGCCTCCGACCGAAATAGTATAACAGGTATATACGCGTCGATTATACACGGGCGATCGTAAACGGTCCTGCGCCAGTGTACGAACGAGTGTACGCGTACGTATAATACACACGGGTCGTTATAATAATTTCCGGCCGAAAAATCGAATTTTTTATATGTTTATTTTTTTTTTTTTACGACAAACCGTAAATTCACACCTATCAAAAACGAACACCTATAACGTAACAGTCGCGCGTACAATAATACGGCGGCAGCCTAATTGGCGACGGAAACCGAAGAATCGACGTTTAAAAAAATATATTATCATAATATTATACACTCGATCCCGGATCGTCTACCTATGCGCACTCGTCGCATCTTTGCCACCACGGATTTCATTAATGAAGGTCATAAAAGTACAAGGAATGCTGTTCCCGCGCGCGCGTTGACACACCGACCGCGTGGGTTTTCGATTATAATCAGACATCGGTGTTTTCACGTGTTTTTTTTTTTCGCCTCTTATTACACAAAACGATTCCCAAAGACCGAAATACGGAGGCAAACCGTATTGGCGTGGGAGGAATACATCGCGTTAACATCGCGTACACCTCCGATTTCTGTATGGAAAATTTGAAAAGATAAAATTGAATTCTCATGGGACGACATTTGTACTTTTTACTATTTTAATCAGGATTGCAAAAAAAAAAACCGTTTAAACAAAAAACTTCATTTTTTTTTTTATGGTCACCATATGATAAAAAAAAGTTAACTATTTAAGAACGAAATAACAATAATTATTTGAGAAATAATTCTTCTTTATACAAAAGTAGAAACTGTTTTCATTTATATTTTAAGGACGAATATGATTTAGATATATAAGTATATATAATAATAACTTTACTCTGTAGAATACAGTAAAGGTGCTAAACATACTAAGTTGTTATCTATGTTATTTTAAATTTTGAACGTTTTAAACATTTATACATAAAACGTGTCAAACATATAGGGACTTGTTTAAAACACTTTATAAACTCTGATTTTATACCCTGATCTTGAAGTTTATTTATTTATATCAATAAGTATTTATAAATAGGTAATGGTTTATGATACGAAAAGTACGAGAAATAATTTTAAAAATGTATCTAATAATAGTAACCATTGAAAACTTTAAAAAATTAACTTCCCCGGGTCCTTCTTTCCCGGAACAAAGACTGCTGTATGGTTTTATGATTGCAATTTACTATGTATAGGTAATGCGGGATAATTGAAATTTAAACCAAATGTTATTGTTAGGTTTATTTCGATTGGCTATCTAGAATTGAATAATTTTTTTTTTTTAAAATAGTACTTGTAATACAAAATTTAGTTGGTTTTCTTTTCGATTATTTAACTTTAAACTCGATCATGTTAATCATTTTCATTAAATTTATTCCATATATTTAACGATATTAGAATAACCAATGTATGTACATATTATAGTGCGCATACGACAAGTCGCTCACCAAACTTTCGCGAGTCGTTTTTTGTATTTTTTTTGTATTATACTTTCATCAATTCATCATCATTGCGCTGTCGTCGTTAGACGTCGCATCGCGGACACGGGTACGACACGCACTGAATCCGGTCAAGACACGGGAACAATAATAATAATCGTATTATATACTTCGTATCTACGTCGCGTTATTATAATATAGTTCGTAATAACATACTTGATTATTGCTTATACCTAAACGCCGGGCTGACATCGTGTTTATTATTATTATTATTATTATTACTTTTTTTTATTAATGATACGACAGCTGTATAGTAATTATCATTACAATAGTACAGTATACCCGCCCGGCGTACATTATCGTTGTACTGTAGCGTCTCGAAAGTCGGAACGGCGCGGAATTTCGTCGTACCCCCTTTTCAATATTATTGTGTACCACGAGCGCAGTGACACGCGGTCAAAAGAAAGGAAAATGGTGAACATAATAATAAAACACTGTATCATTTATGTTGTTATAATAACGCGGCTGTCGTCTCGAAAAGCGACGTATACGAGGTATACGCACACACAGTCGGGGACGTACGGTTGACAGCGGGGCTTTTGAAAGCGATTGAAGATCGCAATCGCGGAATGAACGGGGAGAAAGAGAGCGCGAGCTCAGAGAGAGAGAGAGAGAGTGACGGACGGACGGAGCTGGTCGCATTACAATAATAATATGATTTATTTACGAAACGTAAACGCCCTTTTATGCTTCGCCGACCGATTTATACCATTATTATTGTACGCACGCCGACCGCGTAAACGCTTATATTGTATTATGTATATAGGTGCCGCAACATTGTATATTATACAGGGCGGCCCGAGAGTCGGAGGTTCCGTCGCGTCCGGATATCATCATCGCCGCGCGTGCACGACTTTTGATTGTGGAGACGCCCGGGGGGGGGAGGTGGGGGAACAGAGCGAACGGTTTCCTCGTGAGGAAGTTTAAAAAAAAAAAAAAAAAAACAACAACAAAAAAAGGAAACCAAAGGGGGTGTGTATGTGGGGAGGGGGAATTTTCCTCATACGCCCGCATGGTGCACACTCGAGCGAAAAAGATGTTTACGTCACTGATCAGAGCCGATAACTGCACTATAATAATAGAGGGGGGGGGGCTCTGTGATATCCGGGACGGTACGAAACGGTGTGGCGTACCGTGCACGCGCACCGGCGCACTCTTCCCGATGACGGCGCGCGATTGCTCGAACGGACATTTTTACCGATAAGACCGTAGATAACGACGGATAGGCTGTAAACAGTTGTCGGACGTTCCTGATTCTTTCGTCCCGCGCAGCGTTCAGATATGAATTCCGCGAGCTTTTAAATTGTTCTTCCGTAAACTGAGTCGATGTCGCCGATAACAGAATTGACCGCCGTTAGAACAACGATTGTTTTAAATTTCAAATTGCAACGTTATTAATTGTTTTCTAAATTGTGGCGAATTTCAGCGTATAGAATCCGAAATTGAATAGAATTATTTTAGGATGAAAATTTTCCAAAAAATAATCTGTATTTCGGCGCACATTCGTGTTCACGACCGTTCACAAAGCCGGTGTAAACGAAACGGATTACGGCGAACGATCGCCACTCGCTACTCCGGCGGATAGTAAAGTTTTCGGCTTCCGAATCCGATCGCGCATTAAACGCGTCAGCGGCCCGGGCCAGTGGCGCAACCGGAACCGTGTATATTGTATCACGGTCCCAAAGGCCGAAACGATAGGCGAAACGAAAAACACCCTCACCAGTCCGACGGCGCCCCGGTCTAGGCTACTGCCGGGCCGCCCTAAACTGCCGTGGGCCCGTGGCGTTCGCCCATCTCGCGCGTCCGTTATTGCCGTGCAATGCCGTCACTATACGAGGTTTGGCTATTGAAAAACGAGACCGCGCGCGCAGAGAGCGTCCCAAAAAGGTTAGGGGTAAACCGAATACAGCGCTGGTTAGCTGGGAGTGTCTATTATGCCAATACAAAATTGGGTTTTCGTTGGCGCATTAGTATTTTTTTTCTGTAGCGTTTAGAAACGAACGTGTTTTTTTCGCTTGCCGAAAACGACGTGCGACGAAAAACATGAGCAACGGATAAACGTAAAATTTTCTCGTTAAACTAAAAAAAAAACTCCGACCGAGCGCTATGAGTTGTTAAAAGAGGCCTATAGCGAGGATTTTCCATCTCGGGCGCGTGTTTTCGAGCGGCATAAATTGTTTTCTGAAGGTCGAGAGTGCACCGGAATCCAATTCAGTCGTAATCCAAATTGTTTAACAGCCGGACCTCGTACGTACATGCAATGTACGCGTGTACGCGCGTCGTGCTCGGTTCGACGCGCGCTCTTTCGCGGCGTGCGAAAAAAGAAAAACGGTACGTGGGCCACGCCGTACACAACGATAGATTACGCGCGCGTACTTATCTCGGCCGCGGAACGCCATAGTGCACTCAACCGAGAGACCCGGTGCACGGTGTTTAGCGCGCGCGCGCACAATTATCACCGCGGGAGGGCGGCGGTTATTGTAACGGGCGCGCGCGTTAAATCGTCCGGGAAACGGTTTTTTGCGCTGTTGCGATTTGCGAACGCGTAATAAAACCGAGTACGCTGTGTCGCGGTATCCGGGTTCTCGTTTTCGCCGCCGAAATCCGACCCCGCCGCGATAATTAATCCGCGCACGGCGTCTCCGGCCATAGAACGCAATACGAGTGTGTCGCGTACCGCGGCGCGCCCCTTTTTCTCGCGATCGACCCGCGACGAAACTAATACAACGCCGTTCGCGTTTGGTCAATTGAACGCGGCCGTATTCGCCGTTCTCGCGCGACCGTTTTCGGCTATTTTTTTTTTTCTTATCATTATCGCACGTATGGTCCGTCCGCCGGCAACGGTATTATTTCATAAACAATTTCGATCGTTTCGGTTTCCAATTTTCTTCTTTATTTTTCCGGTTTATTTTACGGTACCTAATGGTTACCGCCGCCCTAAACAACATCGAGTCGTCGAGTGTATGGGCTAGTCTTGGACCGCGTATCCGCAGTCTCTCGCTTCCAGACCCGTTTGATCCTCTCCGAGAACGTCCGTCTGAGTATTCCCGGGTCCGCCACTGAAATCCGTTTCCCCGGGGTTTCCATTCATCAACCGTTCCCTAACAGTACCGACCTCTCCTTTGCACGTTATACACGGGGCCTGGTCACTGGAGTCGTTTGTCCTTTCGTAAAACCGGTCGTCAAGTTTACCGTGCCATAAATACAGCTATCTTATTGTAAATCTTCTTCGCCGATTATTCGTTAATTTCGTCGTTTCGCTGCAAACAGAGAAAATAATTCTACTGCGTGGGCGCATGTTGTTTTGTTCTCGAACGTCATCAGTTCCCTTGCTGTCTGGCGAGTTGTAAATCAATTAATTCAACCAAACAAACTTTATAATATTATACTTGTGCTGATATCAAATAATGACGTCGAATAAAGATTTTTTAAATTTGAGTTTAGTACAAATAAACAATGTTTTCGGGTAAAGGGTCTCACCAAGAGTATAATGTTATAGTCCCAATCCGCCTATGGCCTATGATCGTAAACCGGTTCTGCTCGTTCAAAGTCAGTACATCATAATATATTTCAAACCATTTGTTTTTGATATTACTGTTTATAAATTGCTACACACTGATTTACATTGTGCGTACCCACATAAAATATTAATATACTACACAAATATTATAATATGAGTATACAGCAGCGTGTATTTCATTAGATATGATTTGACGAATGCAATGACTATTGTTGCACCTATTCAATGTATTTTTTTGTGCACACATTTTACATAGTTAGCGGTTGAAAATCTGAATTCGGAAGACAATTAATATCAACCGTTATTACTGCAGGTGAAAACGGGGGATGTGCATATTTCCGTTGACTTCAAATGAACCGCATACCTACCTAAAATAAATTAAAATAATATTAACGTCAATTTTCTCGGTTCCAAAGCCTCAAATCGAAAAAAGTGCATTGTTATTTTACGTAACGATTATAAGTATAGTCCTTAATAAAGGTTTATAAATTTCAAAAATGGACGGAGGTAGGGGCTGAAGGAACGCGTGAAATTGCATTGGTTTCAATCGCCAAGCATCTATTTTGATTCCTACCATGCTTTTATATTTTAATTTTAGTTTGTGGATCATACAAATTGTTGCTAAAAAAAAAAATAATTAAAAATACCTAACAAAATGTGTAATACATGTGTTACATCCAAATGTATCATGGCTGTGTAACACTATAACTCCCTGTATGTAATGTATTATTATTTACAACCTATGTCTAGTGCTGTTATATTTACCATTAAAAAACCTTGTAATTATTTTAATATCGTATTCGGTATTTAATCCACAGGAAACAATGAACAATAACTGTAATATAATGAATTAGACGAGTATATAGAATATGGTCGTTTATTAGACTTACGTAAACTAAAAAAAAAAAAAAAAATAGATTGATAATATTATAATAATAATATTTTACGACTATGGACTCTAAACAATATGGTTAATTATTATTTTTTTTTCATACGTATTATTAACGTTTCCTACAATATTGTGATAAAAATCGACACCGAACGAAGATAATGAACAAAAAAAATAAATGTATATCTATTCCAGTGGCGTAATTCGGTCTCAATTTCTATAGCAGTACAGTGAAATATTCGTATTTAACATTCTAAACAATTTTTTTTTTTTTTTTACAAAAATCAAATATTAATACAGAATTATTTGTACAGTAAAAACATTAATAGCAATCGATGAGTTACCCCAAGTAAACAGCTTGCTGGGGGATCCAATGCACGTAATTTAGCTCGACGTATGTATACTTACTCCTTTGTATGTGTCACACTGTCACAAATTGTAGCTGTCCCATCATACAATAATTATATCATAACGAAAATTACATTTTTTTTTCCTGACTTATTATAGGCCACAACAAGTGAATGAACAAAGGAAAATGATATAATATACCATAAGAACAAGAAAATTACAATAATTAGGACATACTCTGGGACACGATAGTCCTATGCAAGTAGTCCTCGAAGGTGTTGTACCGGGGAAGAGGGAGACATTGAACAAATGAACTGGACCTAAAATATGCTGATATATTAAAATGCAAATATAAAGCAGGGAAATATGGAAGAGAATTGTAGAAAGACAATACCAGTCGAAAGAATAAAAAAACCTAAAGAAGAAGTATCACGTCTTAAAGGCCATTTAGGCCCTTCGCAGCAACCACCACGTCACTCCGCAGTGCTTGCCCGTCATCAACTAATTATTTTATTACTCGTAGTATTTGCAGGTCACTCACCAAAAAAAAAAAGTGCTTACTTTTGAAAATAGATATTATTATTTCTGGTGGTGCGTAACAGCATACACAAGTGAGTTTTAAATGCGGCGGTTTATTGTGAGGTGCTATATTAATAATTGAACAGGTCAATTATTTACGTCAGCACCGATCTAACCGAAGAATTTTTTTTTTTATGATGTACAAACAAACGATTGTAGAAATTGGTCGATATTTAACGATTGATGTTATAATATTAATTAATTGCGCTATTATGTCACGGGCCCAAACGAAATAGTTACAGTAAATTATAATATTTGATTGGGTAAAAATTATAAAGAATCGGTTTGTTTCTTTTTTTTTTTTTTCCAAGTAGAATTCTACTGTCGGAACGTACCGGGGGAACGAATAGGATATTGATAAAAATAAAAATAAAAAATTATTTTATTGCCCGTACTTATTATTACAATATAATATATTATAGGAAATTAATTAATCAATATCGCTGATAGCGTGTATTACGTACGTTATCACTGTGAGCTGCAGGGCATTATAAAAACGCATCTGGGTAATAACTGATAAAACGACGTGCGTGTGTGTGTGTGTGTGTGAGTGTGTATACCATCGTCATCGTCGTATTAGTATTATTACTGTTGTGTCCGTTCGTAGATATTATAACGAAAAACTGTAATAACATGTACAGCGTTAATATTACATACTTATGTAATATTATAGAAGCACCATGGGATATTGTGCGCGCACTATTCGGTCGGCGAGGTTTAACCTATGGCACACTGTACACACACACACACGGTGAAACAACTAATACTATTATTATTGCCGATAATCTATTATCTATTGGATTGCCCGTACACAATACGCGAGCCGCGCTTAATTAATAATATTGTGGAAATTAGTTTATATAGGACGTATGGAAAATTAAAAAAAAAATAAAAAGAGAAAAAAAAAAGGTAAAAAAACAGGGCAGATTAGAAACGGCGGTGGCGGCTCTTTTCGCGGAATCCGATCTACGAACAGGTGATAATAATAAATAGAAAAAAAAAACAGTAATTATAACGATAATTATTCGTTTATCGGCAACGCCTCGGCCGCCGCCGATGATAATAATAATGACGTTATCTCGTTGTCGGCATTAAAAATGAAAATATAAAAAAAAAAACACACACACACAGACGTAATTCGCACCATGGACGGGCCACTTTGTTAGGTGAGAAGTTGGGAAGGAAGGGTATAGAGGGGAATTTAATTTATATCTGTACGCAACGATAAACTGTTGCTAACGAAAAACGATTAGGAGCGAAGTTTCTTTTAGACGCGTACGTCCATTTTACCGATTGTTATGAAAACCGCTGGGAAAATCGAGAAAATGACCTCCTCACAGTGCCGCCCAGATAAAATTTCCTTTTTAGAAAGACACTACACCCGGAGATCGGAGCGAGAATTCTGGCGGAAAAGCTGTTCACAGATAAAAACGAAAAAAACTAAAAAACTAAACATCATTGTGTAGCCAACATATTCCGCGCTACGCTCCGAATCTAAAATTCAATATCGATGCGATTATCATTGCAGAGGTTATATAACGCGTTTTCCGTAATCGGGTGAAGAGAGGAAGCAAGAGGAATTGTCGAGTAACGATTGAAATCTCGTAGTTTTTGTTTTTTAGGAAATAAAACTAATTACGCTGTATAATATTTTAGGTATGTAAACAACTAAATAAAAAGAGCCGATAAATGTGCAGTTGTCGGAATTTCGTCTTAAAACGCTAGTTTTTTTTTAAACAAAAAAAAAAAAGAGAAGATTGATGATGCCGATATTATAATTGACGTGCCACTGTTGTAGATGGGAAATTGTATTGTGAGATGGTAATTCAATTTATAAACCGTTGATAACAAAATACGATTCCGAGCAATGTTCGGTTAAAAAGTGCGTTATAATATACCGCGATTTTCATAAAAAGTTGAACTGCAAACTTTTACTCAAAATAAAAAAAAAGGTGACTACGGTTTGGTAGTTTGGTACAAAACTACACTCGATGATCGTAACAAAATTTCTGGTTGAAAAGTTGTAAACAGATATGGGAAAAAACACATCATAGTAAAAACTAGGGACTTTAGGGTCTAAAACTGTGACAATATGAATATAAATTAACTCGATGGTTACAAACAGCTGTCATAATAATATCATTTTTTTTTTTTTTTTACTGAATCCAAATAGTATTCACGAAATTATACCACGTTTAGAAAAATATGGTAACGAAAATAATACATAAATATCGGTGGAAAATTATAATTTTCTATATTATGATTGTAATCGTTTAAACGATAAGTTTACGACACACGTGAATATTCTCGTTTTCCATACAGGTTTTTCGGATGAATTTTTCCCCGTCATATTGTGTAAGGAGTCCCGAAAACCGAACTCTCCAACGGGTACAGAAAAAAAACCAAATCTTTTAACAATAGCTATAAGAACGTCGTTAGTGAGCCTTTATCTCGTGACATTTTTCGAGAGGATTTCAGGTGAATTTAATTTCTGTTTTTTCTAACCATTATGGAATCGTTTAAGCCTTATTTTAAAACCATTTTTTACCCCTACTCCATATGCCTTAAATAAGTACACACTATTTATTTCCAAATAGGAACCTCCCCTCCTTTTGAATAGAGAATATTTTAGATAGGCAATTTATTACCCTTCCCTACTTCTCCGGTTTAAACTTTAAACTGTTATAGCTCATGAACGGCAAATCCGATATTAGCGTTATGCATATCAAAATTTCTAGAAAAACATTCTCTCGAATGGGGGGGGAGGAAGAGTCCTGTTTGAAAATAAAAATTATGTACTTGTTTTAGGTACATGGAGTAGGGGTAAAAATTAAAAATGGTTTTAAAATAAAGCCTAAACGATTCCATAATGATTAGAAAAAACAGAAATCAAATTAACATAAAAAAAACTCCGTGATAATTGCTGATTCGTGATAAAAAAAAAAAACACCCTGTACGTGTATAAAAACAATTTTACAATAATAACACTAGTGATTTATTGTGGAACTGCAACTGCAAGAAACCTATATAGCCCGTTACGGATCGCGGTGGGCGGAACAAACCGGGACCGAGCCGAATTCCAAATCTGTACGGACGATTTATTATTAGTGCGTTCACGTTCGGCCGCTGTATTTATTATTAAGTGAATAAAAGTATACAATATCCAAACCGCCGTCCCCGCCGACTGTGTTGCTGCGGTTATTGCGATATTGTCATTTTTTTTTTTTTTTCGTGTACGTTTGTGCAACGTCTAGCTGAGTGCCTTTTTTCTCGGAAACGGCTTTTTTCACGGTATCAAATACAGCGATATAAATGCTGCACGGTTTGACGCGACAATAATGCGAGCTGTGCCGGACTGAGATGTAAAACGGGCCCGAGGTATCATTTGAACCGGCTCAACTTCAATTTGGTAACAGTTTTGTCCTCAAAGCGTTTGGATGACACATTTTTCTGCTGAATATACGAATGTAACTTTCATTAAATCACAAACAAATAAAATGCATAACCAGTAATTCGATTGATGCGAACTTTTGTTTGTTTGAAAATTGTGTCGCGAAGTTCTTAACTCATTATTGATATAGTTTATTTCATTTTTTTATTCCCCTAGCATTTATTGCGATTTTATCATTTTACTCAACGGTTTTCCATATTTGTAGACTTGATCACGTATAATATATGTAAATATTATTTTCAACGGCCCAATAGTACCTAAAAAATGTACCGCAGACTACCGAGATTCGCTCGGTATCTCGCCGGCTCAATTCAGCTCTGAATGCAAGTCCATCTATACTGATGTCTAGTTTCGAATTCGTCTAGTTCAACCAAATACTGAGCAAAAAGATGGCATGATATTGATAACAATATACGTCCATGATAGTTTTCTGCTTTCTGTTAAACGCAGTTTCGAAAAGTAGACTTTGTCTGCAGTTGTCTATAAAAGGCTATAAAAACGAGAATTTTCGTGTACGACTGAGAACTCTATACTGAAAACTGTACTATTACTACAGAATTTCGTAGACCCCGGTTAAATGAATCACGACGCTTCTGTCTATTGGATTGATTTTCATTGGTTAGGTGATAAACACCAAATTTTGCCATACAGATATAGGTAGAGAAAAATAAACGTGCATTTCCCCAGCCTCTCTTTTTTGATTTTCACATTTTTTTTTTTTTTTTACTAAAATTTAGTGCGTAATTAGCGTGAATTTGTGCGACAACGGTTAAAGCGGAAAACAGAAAAAACTTTGAGGGGTCTGGCAAAATGCTCGTGAAAAACAATAATTGTCGTGGTACGATGAGTGCGTGTTTGTTTTGTACGGGAGAGAACGTAATAATTATGACGACGGTCGGATAAGAAGGTGTTGACGATAGTTCTTAACTAAATAAACAATATTTTGTACGACCAAAGGACAATACGACGATTATTGCGTGAACGTATCTAAATAGATCGTGAACTCGCGCGAGGGCATCTTTCGAATGGGAAATGATTAATCGAGTCACCGATTGTAATCAACAAGAGACGAGTGTGTAATTTTGTTATTATACACTATATACAGACTAGTTTTCGCTATTAACTCGGTAATATTCGTTATCCGACGTGGTTATACGATTTTGGTTAATACCTATGGTTATAAACTCGCGAAAACGGCGCGTTTATAGTTAAGTGAATCAATTGGTAATGATTATGCCTTTTATTATTGTAGACTGTAGGGCGTATAAATTTGGTGTAACTAAAATGATTAAACCTTATTTTATTAAAAATAAAACGAACTATGCATGGAAATCGTTTTATTTTTAAGTTATTTTTATTTTCAGTCGATAACTACGTAAGGAAATTACTTTGATTAATTTCGAAACGTTCACACTATATCTGCCACTTTAAAATGTTCAACTAGAGTGTACAGATTGATCAGAATTTTATGTTACAGCAATTTTCTGATAACAATTTGTAAAACAGAGACAATTGATGGTATTAATTATTATGTTAAAAATATTTTTAGAATCCTTATTTGAGTATTTTACTAAACAATAACAATTGAATATGAATACTTTAAAAAACACTCCGGAATACTATTTGTTTTTTTTTAATAGATTCCCATTGGTATGTATAATTTACCGGTTTAATATATCAGTGCAAGAAGTAATAAAGTTTAAATTTTAACGTATTGACGTTTTTTAAAATATTGTGGAAAACGATTTTAAAAATTATAAAAAAAAACTTAAAACACGTATTCGATTTCAAATGTAAATACTTTAAAAAAAAATATTTCGACTACAGCAACGAGTGATTTTCGCATAAGTGTTTTAAACGCGCAGGTATTCGGATAATTTTACTCATAATATACTCTACGGGACTGTCCGAAAACGGCTTATTAAAGTTCATGAAAATATTGCGTGTGACGCACGCACAACAACTCATAGAACTTGAATATCGCATTAGTAAGAAGGTAAAAAAAGTACTGCGGGTTTATAGGTGGATATCTATTAATGTATTTGATGTAGATATACCATACACCTCCTACTCTTTCGCCCTAGTAAAATTAAATTGTTATTAATTCCCGCGCGGCAATACGAATATTGAAGAAACTATTACTCTCATTATATACCACACGAAATCACGATCATTGGCGGCTACAGTGTGTTCTTAGTCGGCGTATACCCGCGCGCCTACACCTGTGCAGTGAAATAAATACGATAATATATATTACGCGCCCGTCGTTGGCGACCTTGATTTACGATAGCTTCGCGAAAAGGATTATACGCGTCAATTAGACCGTGTGTACACACATACATATCGGTCCCGAAGACTTGGCGCGGAGGACATGCGTCGGTGAGGTGGCGGGGAGGGGGGTGGGCGGCGGTGGTACGAGGAGGGGTGTTAACCTTATATTATTATCATTATTGTACTATCGCGTTCCGTATAATAATAACATGTGGGATTGCTTTACTGTATACCTATAAAACACGCGTGTGTATAGGTGTATAGCCTATACAGACCATGCAATATGTGAGGTACGATTCATGTGTCGCCGGCCGTTGTAAATTAGTCAATATAATACCGGGTTCGCATACTGGAGGCGCGTTTTTTTTTTTTTTTTTTTTTTTGCGGCGGCGGCGGCGGCGGCGGCGGCGGATCGTGCGCGCGAAAAATGATACGGTTTCGTCCGTATATGGACGCGGCCGCGCGCCCCCATTGTCCGCGGCGTGATGTAAAATAGAAACGCGTATAATCTCTGGTGGATACCGACAGTACGTGTATGACAATATAATAACAAACACGTGGGTAAGTAATTGCGTATTATTATTATACCGCACTTTTCCGGCGTTAACCGCGCGATGACCACCGACGACAAAACGAATTATTGCAGACTACGGGGCGCGCGCGTCACGTCTCGTTACAAAACGAGAGCGCCGGAGTTTGGCCGAAAATTATTTGACGAACAATTTCAATTTTAAGTTTGCGGTATAAACGATAGTTTTTATTTTGTCTCCTCAATGTTATAGGGTCTAAACGCCAATAAATGTTAATCGGCAATGCGTATTCATATTAAGGACGTGCAACCGAACAAAAAGTATACAACGAAAAAATACCCTATTTCAACCGGAAAAAAAGTAATTATCAACCTAAAAAAGGAAAAAAAAAAAATGCTAAAATCACAGATAAATGTTTTTTGACTCTCCTGAAAACTATGAATTGTGTCGCTTAGACCCTTTTGCCGTGTCGTCGACGATATTCTGTCGTATAATATGTCCATAGGCTATACGCGAAATAAGTCTTTTTTCGCAAAGCCTCTTTGCGATGGAGTAATCCGTTTATTATTGTACGTCCTCAATATGAATACGCACTGTCGATTAACTTTTATTGGCGTTTAGAGCCTACAACATTGAGGAGACAAAATAAAAAGTATCGTTCATACCCCAAACTTAAAATTAGAACTGTTCGTTAAATAATGGTCACAGCTGTGTTTGCGTACGTATTAGAAACACGCATATTTCTCCATCCAATAGTGAAGCTGTGTCGCTTAGACGCTCTTTATGCCGTGTCACCATCGATATACGCCCTTTACGCCGATAAAATATTACACAGTGCGATAGCGTCTGTTTTCGGGTAGAGTTGGATAAAAAAAAAAAACGATTCGAATGTATTATTATTCGATAAAGTAACGCGCGTTGTCCATATAAGTCCATATAAAAATAAGTAGGCGACGACGTTTGAACGGTTCGTGAGATTTCCGTTTTCGTTTCGTATGATATAACACTCGTATTATTATGGCTGGTATACTTACGCGTTTACATAAATTATGCGCTAATTAAAGTGCAATGTTTGGTTTCGCCGAGTATAAAACACCACGCTACCGTTCCCCCGCCCCGCCCGCAAACGCGCGGTCTCGCAGATCGGCATGTGGCTACAAGCCTGCTGTATATAATAATTTCACATTAATGAATCACGAAAATTCGATAAAAATCTTAATGTCGTTTTATCACGGGTATAATACAATTATTACGAGCAGTGCCGACGACGACGACAACATAAAGTATAAAACGATTTACGCGATTACAACGTATACATATACTTATTACTATATATATATTTTTTTTTTAATTTTTTTTTTTTTTAGACATTTTGCCATTATTTACACGTTATAAACTATTGTGTTTCGTAACTTTATTGTTGTGGGTTTTATATCGACTCGAACGAATCACACGTACATAATTATGTATTACTCACCTAGCTATTATTGAATCGGCATCGAAATTTTCCGCAGAGCCGATATATCGTGTAAATTACGGTTATTATAAGTGCACACCACAATGTATCTGCACAATAATATAACACACGTTTATTTTGTTCTTTATACGTACAGAACGATTCATCGAACGGGGCTCACCTCATTTTTTTTGTTTTTTTTTTTTATTTTGTTAAATTTTGCATTTGTTCAAATTCTGATCCTAGGAATTTTTAAGTGTATAGTTAAAGCCCGATATTTTCGAACATTTAGATTTTTCACAACATTCAAGGAGTATTCTGAGAGTAGCGGAACACTAATAAAACGTCGCGCGCCGTCGTGCCGCCACACAAATGATACTCTACCAATACTGTCCCCCTACCAAAACTTAAAAGTGGAATGTCTCGTTAACGGGTTGACGGAAAAATCAAAAATTTAATTGAAGTAATACTCCGCCTATTTGCGGAATTTTTAGTAGAGGTTCTCATGTGAAAAACCAAAGTTGGCATCGCCATAATATCCAAATATTCGAAAATATCGGCTTTAACTACACTTGAAAATTCCAAAAGTCGTAGTTTGAATAAATCCGAAATTTCACCGAAAAAAAAAATAAGGCGAGCACGCTCTATGAATCACCCTGTACATAGCGAATCGTATTATTATAGTTAACCTTTGAATTTTATACTTGTTTTGATTTTTATAACATTATTCACGTGATCCGCACGTTCGAATTATATCCGCTCCGTTTATTGAATATCGAATTATTAAATAAACACATACCTACTGTGATGCGTGTGTACGTATAGGTACGTGCAATTAAAATCATAGCATTAAACATTGATTATATTGTATAGTTAATATTTACTTGATAAGAATTTGATTTGCGAGAGTGGGCTAAGATACCCAAAACTTCGCCCCTATATTCGGGCTGAGGAATTAGATTTTAACAAACGAAATAACGAAATTTAAAAAGGAGATTATTTCTGACGGAACAGCGTAGTTTTTTCCTTTCTAAAACATTGCCAATCAATAAAATCTGCGGTCGTTTTAAAAAAGCAGAAAGTTAACGCGTCTGCACAGTGTAAGTCTTTCGTTGGACAATATTTTAGAAGAAAATGCAAAGCGACGCGACGCCTTTTTTGAAAATATTCGTCGCCTTAAGTTGAGTTACCCGTAGTGATATTCAAACTCTAAAATGTCAACCGCAATAATTGTATTTCTAATAAGTTACGTAATTTTACTATGCTGCCCGTTAGTTGGATCGGTAAGTAAATGCGTGGGTATCGCGTCCTCTTAATCATTGACATTGAATGCATTACAATAAAATACAATAAATTGTTCGTGTATGATTTGAACAGCAATATCTGTAAATAAACAACGATGTTTCTGTGTGAAAAAAAAAACCATTCGTTTCGGAGACGATCGAAACGGCATTCATGCCAAAAACGTAGGCACATTCGTTATAAATAGTGTACGCATATTAATTATTTGTCTTCGAAAAGAGAAAACAATTTAAAAATATAAATAAAACATTTACTACCTAGACGAAAAACTATTCGTCGGAACGAGAAAATTAAACGGACTTTTCGTACGAATGTGAATCCTATAAAGCATACGGTTTTTAAAAGAACGGTAAAATTAATTTCGGTAACTTCAGATCGCTGGTATCGCGCGCGGCTGGTATCCGCGAAAGATCCAAATCGTTTGCGATTAAAACCGTGTGTTAATGAAAAAGAAAAAAAAAACAGATAACGATGAGCCAGTGAATATTGATCGCTATGATATCTTACTGCGTCGGTAAAATATTTGGGGGGAGGGGCGGCAGGGGAGTGATCAATTTTCGCAGTTACGCCGGTTTCGATCAACGATACGTATTAAGGAAAATTTTATTTCGAAAAAAAAAAAGAAAAAACGTTATTGTCCGTTACACGAAAACGTCCGTTCTTCTTCTCTTTTGCTTCCGTGCTACAGAAAATCGAACGAATACTCGACGACCGCCGTGTAACACTGTACACAAACGATTAACAAATTCACCATCTGCGAAAAGAAAAAAAAACACGCATACAAAAAACGGCTACAACATGCGTTCATACGCTGACCGGCCGTGATCATATAACCGACCGACCCAGCAGGTACGGATTTTTAGTGTAATTTTTCATAAAAATCTATGTACACGAACGGCGTTTGACACAAATAATGACGTTTCATTTCGTTCCGTCGGCCGAAACCCGAAAACCCAAATTATATTTTATGCTTACACGCGTGCGTAACATTTGTACGCGGATTTACGTGTCACAGTGTGTACTGCGCCTGTAAAACATATTATAATGACACGCGCGTCATTTATGGACGAAATGAAAAAAAAGCTCTTCGCGAGATCGAAATTCTTCGCGAATTCGTAACGTACACCTATACGACGCATTACTTATTAACGATACACAGGCCGGGTCGCACGAACGATTTGTACAAATATTTTATAGACGCCAGTAAATATTATAATGGCTCTGTAACATATTGTAACCGTGTTGCACAAACAAATTTATAATGAATCTGTAAATTAAAATATAACGACAAGAATGGTTACCGGATAAACTAAACAGTTTATATGTGATAATCCAGAACCACGGTTCTCTTGCTCGGGTATAGATAACCGAGCCCCGAAAAAATAATAAGTAATACAACTGTGATATTATCTTTATGCAAAAAAAAAAAAAAATGCTTTTTATTATTTTATTATTAGCCGTTATTTCGCCGATACGTCTGAATCGTTGTTTGAAATCTGTATCTACCCAAATTCAATCAGCGGATTCGATTCGAATACGTCTTGGGCCTCGGCAATTCGGTCATAGTTTTGACAATAAATTCATCATCACATGATCATGATTACGATAACAAATCCGTAAGTTAAATTTAAAACTTAGCAATAGGTATATAAATTTAAAAAAAAAAAAAAACAAAACTATCAAAAATATCGGCAATAATAACATTGATAAAATGATAATGTCGGTCTGTAAACCGTGATGCAAAGGGGTTACAGATACGAATTTGGTTCTGTAAATTATGGTCCCTCGCGCGTCCGTAAATAGTTAGTTTACAAGTCTGTAAATAATACCGAACGTTCGAGCAACACCCAATCTAGTTTTTCAGATCTGTAAGTACGCTAATGGTTCTGTAAATCGTTACAGAACGTTTGTGCAACCCGACCGTACAATGGTGCCTACTTACTATACATATTGTATTGTTATTTGTCTAGATAAAAAAAAAAAAAAAGAAAAAGCGCCATTCATAAACGACGAATAGTACCCATAGATGTTTATACATTTCTTTAGAATAATATTACCTGCATGTGTCGACTTCAAGGTGACGAGCGTATATTTTCGATTGCACAAATTCGAACCGCAAGAATATTATAACGACACGTCCCGACGTTTAATATAGTACAATGCGAATTTGTCGAGTGTTTTTTTTTTTTTTTTTTTTACTACACGGTATACACGTCTTTTTGTTTATCGGATAAGTCAGAACAAAAGGTCGCGGTCCCATATATATAATAATACGTTGGATTTAAGGCGTACAACGACAACGACATCGCGTCGTCAATTTTCCGCCGCCCGAATGAACGATTCGAAGGACAACGCTTCGAAATGGAAATCCGATTATTAATTATCATAGCCGTTTTCCGGTGGCGCATTGTAAGTATCGTGGTTTTTTTTTTTTCTTCTGCTAAGCAAGTTAAAAAACGTTTTTAAATGTCCAGTTAACAAATCTCAGATAAAAACTAATTGCGTAGATTAAAAAAAAATGATGATTTTAACGATTATTTTTATTCTGAGATTGACTAAATCTAGATTTAATTAATCAAAGATTAATTCACTACGAAAATACGTTAATTGACGATAGTTACGTCGGTAAATAATATGAACATGTCGCCTACTTGAATCAGTGAGTTGTTATTTGTCGTCGCGAAATATTTGGCACGCCAAATGTATTCTATAATTCTCGTGTCATTTTATATTTGTAGAGTTTCGTGCACATAAATAATAATTCATTTTCGCGTGTATTTTTACGCATATTATGCATATTTAATATTCGCTAAAAGTAGTTATTTATCGCGATTTCTTGTCGCCATAGTCTATCGTCAATGTAACAACGACGGTGCGGTTCGCATTTAATCTCTTTTGCGCGTATTAACGACGACATCGCAACACGTCTTTGAACAATTGTTTGCGTATTTTTTTCCCGCGCCTTTTTTCCTACGATTTTTGCCTTTTTCTCGCTCCCGTACAACTCCCGAGCCCCGCAATGATATCGTTCGCTCCGCGATATCGCCGCCGTCCTCCGTTATCGTTACCGACACGTGTGTGCCCGGCCTATTGTGGCGTGCGACCCGCCGCGACCGTCGGCCACTCGAGCAAACGCACGGCCGGCGGCGCTGTCGTTAATACGATAATAATAACAACACGGGGTCGTTTCCGTTGTACGCGGACTCGCGGAAACGCCGAGTCGTCGAGTCGACCGCGTGAAGAATCGTTTTCGGAAAACCATTAGCGAGGTTTGAAAAGCGCAAAAGCGACGCGCACAATAGCGGGTACGGCGGCGACAATAATTCCGGGTCGGCTACTATAATTCATGCAGTACGGGCGATTACGCGCAAGTACAAAGACCCTCGCCTTTCGGACGATACGCATCGGTTTTTATTAGGTGGGTAACATTAATACACTCGACTTTTTTTTTTTTTGTTGTTGTCCGTCCGGATTAAGACCGATTTTCAACAAAAAAAAAAAATAAAATAAATACAACGAAATAAAAATGACAGTTTTCGTTACGAGGGCCGCCGCCGACACCGCTGCAGGACGTCCGCGTCGGCCGGTGATGCCGCCGCACGCCGCAGTATTCCATAAAATCGCAATCCCGCAGCGTTCGCCATAATAATGCGCCATACGAACGTTCGGTCGCGGATAATGGCGTTCCGCGGCCCCGAGGGACGCGGGAAAAGAAAAAGAATTATCGATTTTTTTCGTTTTTTTTTTTTTTTTTTTTTTTTTTTTATTTTTCGCCGCCGCACGTTCGTGCGCGTCGGGATTTCTCGGAGCGTTGGTCCGGCCGACCGCGGACGTATTCCGCGCCTCTTTCGGTTACGCGTGTTTGCAAACGGACACGCCGCGTGTGACAGCGTAACAATACGACGGTAACTCCGCCGCGCGTTATTTCTCCCCCCCCCCTCCCGCCCACCTATTCCACGACGACGCGCGCGGCCGATGCGTTTTTTCGCGTCGCGCGCGAAAACGACCCGGATTCGCGACGGACAACGGGCAATCCGTCGCCGTCCGGCGGCTGTCGCATTTGTGCGTTTTACGTCGTCCCGTTTTTCCCGTTTCAGCGGCGCGACACCGCGACACACAAATCGTTTTCGGAAAATATGTTCAACTTTGAAATCTGGTAGAAAGCCGTTCACGGGCAACACTATACAACACGGTAATAAATACGGAATCGGTGTAAAAAAAAGATTATCGGGACGGAACACGGATGCACCCGAAAGGATAGACACGCCGTACTTGTGGGGTGTAAACTCCACTGAAAACATTCGCTACCGGAATTAAACAAATGTAAACTCCACTAAAAACATTTTGCCACCGAATTACGCTTATGTAAACTCCCCTGAAACGTGTACGGCGCGTGTGCGTGCTTTGCGATTTCGAACAGTCTTTAACGGAATGTTGTCGTTTCGATAGTTTTCATTCGCGGGGGGAAATTCTACGAAAACCGGAAAAGCGGGTTGGAATAAAAAGTTCGTTTTTTTTTTTTTTCACGCGACAAAAATATATCATACCATAATAATTGTTACGCACGTGGTCATTCGAATGTTAAACGCGCGTAATTTATATTAGCGGCCCGGTCCAGTTCGACCAATCGAAATATTAACATGCGTATACATCGTGTATACTATCGCGTGATATTATAATAAACGCGCACCGACATTCATCACTGTTGCAGCGAGCCGGCGGAGATATTATAGGTACCAGTTTTTTTTTTTTTTTTACGAAATATTTTATAATCCGCCGGGCTGCAACGTCCACGCATTTCTCATGTTTAGGTGCCGCCGTAATGTTATAATTAATGGAACGCGAGCGTCGCGTACGCGCGTACCGAAATTATTAAAATTTTGTTTTGTTTTTTTGTTGTTTTTCCCCGAGTTGACGTAATGTGCACAATAATATATCACGTTAACGTGTTTCACGGGGAGCTTCGAACAGGAGGAGTCGAGTGCGTGCGAAAACTTTACGAGAATCATTGTCTAAAAAGCCACGTTGTGAAATCCACGGTATTTCGTCGTAAAACGGGGTGGGCTTTTTTTTTTTATTCTTTTTTTACCGAGACGACGACATATTGCAAAACGCAAGTGGCCGTGCGATTTAAGCGCCAAAATGAACACACCGCCAATCAAAAGTAGGTCGTCGTTTCACTCGTAAAAATAAAAGGCGACGAGTATAACAACAACGACAGTGTAACGTTTTACGGCCGGTTGTTTCTTGAATTTTTTCCTTGAGATAATTTTGTTGCTTATCATACGTTGATCACCCTGTATATAGGTATTATACAGTAATATACGTTTCTTTTCTCTCCCTATCTTTCAATTTGCATTTTTATATTTTAATTATAACAATGTTATTTGCCAAGTCGTTTCGGTTATATTGTTTTAAAAACGTAGACAAAAAAAAAAAAAAAAACACAACAACAACAAAAGCATTAAACGCAGTTTTGTTTTATTCCTCTCGCCGACAAACTATTAAACTAAATAAATGAACCACTAACAAGAAAAGGTCTCTCCGCGGTTATAAATTAAAATGTTATCAAAATTGTCGCGTATTACTATTTTAATTTTTTTATTATTCTGTTTTGTTTTTTTATTATTATTATTTTTATTTTTTTTTTTTATTTAGGGTGGCCAACGGGGAATTGTCTACTACGCGGACATGGTAATTATTGCGGTGAACCGAGCCAAGAAGAATCGAGTTAATTAATTTGTCAGTGTGTTCGTATTTATAATATACTAATAATAATAATAATAATATACAGTAGAATTACGTGCCAAAAATGACTTTTACGGAAAATTACCCGTAATTATTATGATTATTTTTTTTTTTTATTTCGGTAAACAGAAACATTCGAAAATGTTTCTACACCGTTAGGACGCGACGGCATAATCGCTTCCGATTTACAATGTAAATTTCAATTAAAATTAATGGAACGTACGCGTTGTATCTGTTTATCTGCGTTTAATTTCGAACGCGCACACTAACGTTAGACAGTAATTGTACACCGCAGACAGATGCGGGATTTTCGATTTGACGTCGACGCGCCGAACGTTTTTGACGAGACGAAATCGATTTTGGCTATTGTTAAATAAATTACGCGGTAAAATTGCATCCGTAAATACGAGATGACGGTATCGTCGAATAATAATAATTATTATAATTTCAATTATTCAACACACTATTATTATAAATTATAATGTGCGCGAACATACCGCGATCTATGTCCATTAAATGGCTAATATACCGGGTAACGGACAGATATTATACGAGATAGCCGTACGCACGATAAATGTCCATAACAAACTCGTGTGGGGAGACGATTTATTTCACCACCACCACCCCCCCCCCCCGTATCTACATTTTATATCTCATCACATATCAATATAGTTATTCTGTATTGAATATAAAAATTGATTGACAAAAAAGTTTAACGAATTCGCTATGATTTTTTTTTATTTTTGCGGCGGCTGTTATCGCCGGGGAGAATCGCGCGACATCTCGCGGCTCCGGCGGGGGGGGGGAGGGAGGGGAGGGACGGCAGACGATTTTTATCGGCCGCTGCAACGCCGCAGAATGTTACGGCGGCGATATTTTTTTACGCGCGCGAGCGTGCGCAATTATTGTTATTGTTATCGTTATTGTCGGTGCGGCCGTTACCGCGACAAACGCGCGCGAGCGCCGGCGATTCGTGGGCCGTTTTACAAACACGGGATTGTTGTCGCCGTCGTCTGTTTGTTTTTCCCGCGCTGCAATATTATCGCGCGGCGCAAGAGGCGACCAACGTAGCGCGCGACACACGATACGCGGACGACGCGCGAATCGCGTGTTGCCTCCAACGCGGCACGCCTTTGACCGCGCGGCCGCCGCCGCTGCGGCCGCCGCCGTTTTATTTTTTTTTCTCCGCCGTTCGCACGCGACAATGTCACGCGGAACGGCGGCGGCTACTAGACCGCCGTCCGTCTCGACAGCAAGAATACGCGTGTGCGCGCGCCCGTGAAGTACGGCGGCGGCGAGACGCGGTTTTGTATACGTCGCCGCCGGCGTCGTCTCACAGTGGGTTTCGTTGTCGACGGGACGGAGACACCCGGCCGCGGCCCGCCGCGCGCGACCGTCCTGCGCCCGGGCCCGAGCGCGCCGCTCGACGGCGCCGGGAAGGCGGTCGTGCGAGAGCCCGTCGGCTTTTAAATTTGGACGTAAAATCGTATTGACAGGCTGTTGTCGGCTGAGATTTCGGGGTTGCCCCCGCCGGTCCCGGACGGGCGTTGCGCGCAAACGCAACAGGCCCGCCGCACCAACNTGGCCCAGCTGCCCTAACTGCCATCTAGCCGGCTTACGCGGACTGGAAGGCTATGCGGCGTCTAATTGATGTCGGGGTAGGCGTCCCCTTAACTGTCCGCGTATTTAGCATGTATTAGTGCCTCTCCCTCTGGGGGAGTATAGCCCGCGCGAATTGCTCGAGAGCCGCAAGTGACCGGGAAGACGCTACCAAGTCGGTAGGACTCCACGGCCCTCGGACCCCCAAGGCGCACAGGGCCTCAGTCAGTTGCGACCGTAGCTCGGCGTGCAGCGGGCAGTGCAGAAGTACGTGCCACGAGTCCTCCGTGGGGGACCCGTTGCAGTCACACATCGCGACGCCACTAATGCCGAATCGATGCAAGTATGCTTGGAAAGCTGTTGTCGGCTGCCCGATCGCGGCGCAATCGGCTCGTAAACCCCGGCGTGCCTGTGTGGTGGGCACGGCAGACGGGGACTTTGGACGATCCGGGGCGCCGGGTTCGCGCGGACGTTTGCGGGCGGTAAACCGCCGCTCTTGTTCAAGACGGCAGGACGGCGCTGTGACCGTGTACAATATCGGCTCATCCAGTCGTGTCGTCCGGCCGGCCGAGATTACCGGCCGAGTCGTTGTCCCGGCCGTAAAGAGCGGCCTTCCCCCCGCGCGCGCGCGCCCGAACGTCCAGCGCTCTCGGTCGCGGTCGGTTGTGTTCGAGCGCAAAGCGACTTTGGCGAGTCGTGCCGTACACATCCCCGGGAGTCCTCGGCCGGCCGTCCCTTCGTGTACAGCAGGGGCGCCCTCGGTATCGGTGTCCACTAAACGGCGGATCGCTGTTTTTGGTCCGTTCGCGACCGCGGGTGCCGGCATTCAGGGCGTCCGGGAAACGGGTCACAATGGACCGTTTTTCAAAAAAGTTACGCGCTAATTGGGCCACTGTTTTAAACGAGTTTTTTCGTCATTGAATCCGGTGGTTGGGCAGTGGCCCACGCGCTATATTTTAATACATTTCGGATTTGACAAGAGGCAAACAAACCGCCGTTTCAAACCGTACGGTTATTTTTCCCGCGATTGAGAATTTAAATTTCCGACGTCCGTTGTAGACGATTTACGTCTACGGCACTCTTGTATACTGTGCGAAGCAATATCTGCGTTACATTTTTTTTTTTCTAAAAAAAAATTAAGAATCATTTGACTTATTTTATATTATGTATTTTGATAAATTTAAAATTATATATTTCCGTGTTGTACTCGTACATTTGTGGCCCAATCTCCGGACACCATTTAAAAATATACTTTTTATTTGTGGCCCAATACCCGGGTAATAAAACGTACACAAATACTGTTTGCGAAGCAGGTAAATAGAACGTGGTCCGATTCCCGACCGCCCGATATGTACTCGTTAGGTTTCGAAAACCGAAAATACCTGTTGCGCGGCGTTTACTACGGTGTAGCACGGCCCACCTTAACAGTAAACAGTACTCGTTATCGTGGTCATTTAGTGAAGAGTTCAGAATCCAGAGTAGGTTATCCGCGTTAGAACGTCGCGGCTCCCATAAAGACGTAATATTCCCTTGGACCCGTCCAGTTAGTAGAGCCGAAGGTTTTCGGGGTTCGTTCGAACGGGGCAGCCCACCTGCGCCCGTCACGCCTTTTTTAAATCAGCCCCCATTTCGCCGAAATTATTTTTTAACATAACTTGTAAGTTACAAATTACTAAGGGTGGACGAGTTAATGAAAATAATTAACCTTTACAAGTTAAGTTAATCCATTTAAATTGCATTCAGTTAGAAGTTAACAAAGAAAACATTTAACTCGATAAGTTTAAAGTTATGATGGAAAATAAAATTAATCGGATATACTCAGTTAAAAAAAAAATGATAATTTTTCGTTTCAAGCCATAATATTCATGTCGTAAATGTCACTAGTAATTTGATTTACACAATTTTATTATTGTCACCTACCAACGAGGTTATTGTTTCGATATTTGTGCCCGAAATGTTTTCAACAAAATCCCGTTAAAACCGTGTAACGTTGCAGACCTGTATGCTGGGATACGGTGATTATTCATTGTATGAATAATGCATACGACGATTTATTAAAAATAAAAAAAATATTACATATTACTAATGTTATTATTTACAGTAGTTTTTTATTTTTGTGAGATTGACCTACAGTGAATAACGATTTCTGTGAATTGTTCAAGCGACGTCATGTTCAATTAATAAATCCTGTGTTTTACGAAAGTTATTGTCGTATCAATTGACTTTTTTGACACGGAATTTCGACGAAATTATATAATTGTTCTAAACAGTGTTAAAACACTATCATCATAACAAGTCCACGAGATCTACTAAATCTACGTAATCTATTTTAATTTTTGAAGATTACTTTTTTTTTTCTTTTTTTTTTTCAAACCTAACGCACAACACACCGTGTAAACGCAACATTCGCAAAATCGATTTCGTATACAGTACGCGGCTACGATCGGAATTAAATGGCCGCGAGCGTGACGGCAACGTCGTACGCGAAATCGACGCGTGCGGGCTACGCATTGGCAGCGTAGTACTTTGCGCGTCCGAGCGCATCCGTCCACGTCCCTCCGAGGCGCAAACGGGCCGTAGCCCGTCCGAGTACACTCACTGCCGCGCGCGTCCGCGGAAGAACTTTGCACGTAGGACGCGGACTCGCGCGCCACTGCTGGCCCTAAACCGGATTTTTAAAAATTTCACGGATAATACGGCGGCGGCGTGTTGCGTATCGCGAACGTAACGTTAATTTCGTTCGCTCGGGGCTCGGGCACGGAGGAAGCAAATCGCACACGGGTTTTCTACCGGAAACCGGTAGAGGAAACGTTACGGAACGTCGTCGTGCGGTCGGCAGGCGGTTTTTCTCGGCAACGTCGGAGAGGGGGGAGGGAAGGGGGGGGGCGGTCGGATTCGGGAATGTTCACGCCGCATCGGTTTTCGTGTTTTTCGTTTCGTTTCGTACGGGACGCGCCGTTCGCGCGTTGCGCGTCCGTGCCCCTCCCCCCCGGCACCCCCGCAGACGAATAACACGAGAAAATCGCGTTCGAACCGGTACAGCGTTGTTATTATTACGGGTTCGCCGCCGCAGCAGTTGCGCTTGCGATTTCACCCGAGACTCGCGGCCGGCCGGAGACCGTGCCGCACGGCCCCGGGGGTCGACGATTTTTCTTTATTTTTTTCGTTTTTTGTTTTTCTATTTTAAATCTACAATACGTAGCGCGCGACACGCGATTATAAATGCGGCACAGTAGCCGCAACGGTTGTAATATTATCGTGTCGTGCGCGGTGTTAGACGAACGTCAAAACCGTCGTAGCCCGTCGTGGAATAACGATTAATTACGGTATATCATTACGCCGGGTCGTAAATCAATGTAATTGGCAATTAGAAACGGACCGGGTCGCGGACCGTACGGAATTCCTCGTGCGACCGACGACGTCGACTAAACTAAAAACTGCCGCAGCCGGAGAGACCTGTTGCCGCGTACAGCGCGCAGTGCGCACACAAACACGCACACACACACACACACACACACACGCACTCGCGCACACCGCAATAGTATAGCAATAGCAGTAGCAGTAGTAGTAGTAGTAGTAGTAGTAGTATTATAGTAGTATAGTTGTAGTGGTAGTAGTAGCAGCAACAGCAGTAGTAGTAGTACAGTACACGGGGGAGGCGGACATTTAGTAAAACAAATGTTTGTCGAGACGGTAATAATTATATACTTAGGTATACGTATATACGCAGTATACACGCACACGCACACGCACACACACAAACACACACGTATGTATTTATTTACGCAATTATCGTCATTATATCGTGTATAGTACGTATACGAACGACGGAAACGCCGCCTCTGCAGCAGCAGCAGCGGATGACACGGATCGTTGAGAGTCACAGAACGGAGGGGAAAAAAACGAATACGAAATTGTTTGGAAAAAAAAAACGTATACATTTTTCGTTCGGAGGGTTTTGCAAGGGGACCCTGCACCGCCGCCGCCGGCGTCGTTACACACGACAAAATATTTATTTAACCGGGTAACCCGAGAGTGTCAAACCGTTAATGAATCTCGAAAGTCGTCATCGTCGTCGTCGTCGTGTGGATTCTATTTAGAGTGTTAATAATAATACGGTCCGCGGGCTATACGCGCGCGTATAAGTACACACGATAATAATTGCCCTAGTGTGCGCGTGTACCGTTTCGTAATGATGATACGGTACGACGGAGCGGAGGGTGAGGGGGAAACGTGCGCGTTTCTTAAACGACGACGGCGTTTCGAACCGTTTTGGATTGCTCGTACAATAATAAGGTGTGTAACGCTGCGGGACGGGGCCGCGGGCGGGTATTCGGCGGCGGGTACGCATGGGCGGCGCGCATTCGGTCCCGAAACTCGGGAGTGCCAAAATCGTTTACGATAAGATATCGCGGCGGCGGGACGGTCGCCCCGCGCACGCGCCCCCGCCCGCCCATTCGGCATTTCGAAACGGAATTGCACGTTACGCGCGCGTCGGGTGAACAAGCGAAATTGAAACAATGAAATCCGCCGCGATTGTCGACAACGCAATCGTTCGTCGCCCAATAAATTGCCGCCCGACGTATCTCCTCAAAAACACGAAATCAATTAACGCAAACTCGCATGACGGCGTGACGCACACGCACGCGCACACACCGCGTATAATATTATAATTATTAATGTCCGCTCGTATAAAAGTGAACGTCCCGTCTCTGTCACACTCTCTCTCTTTTTTTTTTATTTTTTTTACGCGTTATAAATCAATACGCAATTGTGATCAATGGCGATTATACTCGTCTCGTATCTGAGTACTGTTTTTGAGCAATAGATTTATTTTATTATCTGGCTCGTAATCCGAGGGTTGCTGATTTTGGATTTAGGGGTGTCCACCCAGTGTTCGCGGTGTTCGGCGGTTTCTGCGGGGACTTATTTCTTTCGGTTCGGCGTTACGGTCCGCTACGGATTTATTATGAAACATTGTTATTCGTTCGAAACACCCGGCGTACCGAGTGCGCGGTGTAAGATTGTAAGGCCGCGGTCTTTTCGTTTTTTTTTTTTTTTTTTTTTTTTTTCACGAAAATCCAAATAATACAATACCGTGGCGCGGTGCAAGAACGGCCAAAGTCTGCACGTTTTTTTTTTTTTCGTGATCGTTCATAAACGGGCTTTGAAATTTTTAATTCCCCTCGAGGTTCTGTGTATTTTATGAATATGTAAATGTTTTACTCGAAACAATTTTTATTTAGAAAATAAAATATCGTACATTTTTTTTTTTTTTTTTTTTTTTTTAAACTGACTTTTTCAAAATATTGACATTAGCCTTTTTCGCGCCGAGCCACAGAATTTTTTTGTACTAGGGTTTTACGGGACGCTCGTGGGGAGCCCGGTTTTTCAAAATCCCGTAAACCCTTACTATTTTTTTTTTTTTTGTTTTTTTAAGGTTCACGTACCGGGCCCCCGTGCAAATCCTGGGCCCGGAGCGGTTCACCCCTACCCCTCTCCTCCTTCTCGTCGGACCCGAATCCGTATCGCGGAGAGTACGACGGACATACAGCTATTATTATACTCGCGTTACTACGAGGTAAAATATGAAATTTAAACGGCAGGTTTTTTTCTTTACTTTTTTACTTTTCGTTATTAGATTCCGAGCGAAGCCAGTATTGTACAATTGGTTTTACAATGATTTTTTATTATTATTTTTTTTTATACTATACACAATTTCTACCGGAAATCTCACTTCGACGTAGCGTCTTTTAAAATTTTCGAACTCCAGATATCTACTATTTAGGATTGTGCAATTTTGCGGTTCATTTTTACACGGTTCAGATTTACCCGGTGCAATCAAGATTTTTACAGATTTAAAAATTTGAAATTTCAGATGTTTACTGTTCAAATTTTCAGATTCTAAGTTTTTAGAGACTACCACAAAAATGTGTACCTACATTGTACATTGTCAATGGTTTTTTTTCTACATTAAAACTATTCTTTTCGGTATTTCGTGTATTATTTTAATTTGCATAAAACATCAATCTTTTTATTTTATTTTCCGAAAAGAACAACTGTTTTTTTTTTTTTCCATAAACGTATTATTTTCAAAATTTTCCAATTTTTTTATTTTTTTTTCTTCGGCCCTGGGCTAAAACCGTTTTTTTCTCTCGAAGTGTTCCCGATTTCTTCTCGGACATCGACAAACAATAATATTATTTTAGGAACGTCTTAATGAGATTAATAAGTATTGGTACCTATGTCATGTTGTGTGTTATAGGTATGCCGAAAATGTATAAAAAAAAAAAATAAATATTTAATCGCCAGTTAGGGCAAGTCCTTTTTAATTACCGAGAAAAAACCCATTAAAATACCACAAATACTTGAATAAACCGTACGTATTATAAATAGCATCAGCAGTAGTATTCCTCTTAGTGTTGTCTAGAAGAGAAAGCCAGCGGCATTTGAAACACGGTGTTACCGTGAGGTTATGGCGTAAGATTTCGTGATTTGGCAGAGTAACAAATAGACAATAAATTTGTACGAAGACAATATTACGGGAAAAAAAGACAAATTCGATAGGTAAATTATTGTAAACAATACAAATTATAATAGCGACAATAAGACACGTGATATATTATACTACACCATTGTAGTTGTTTTTTTTTTTTTTTTTTTTTNTCATCTTTGGCCTTTCCCTTAAAATTTTCCCCTTCTGCGTATAGTTTCACATAATGGATATCAAAAAAAAAAAAAAAAAAAAAAAAAAAAAAACGTTTAATACGTCGTCAAGTGCGTATAATTATAATAGTTCTTCAACAAATTCGAATTTGACCGAATTATACCGACATTTTCTTATACATTAACAAATAATAATTATTATTATCTCGAACGATTATTGAAATATTTTAATTCCCGTACGTGCACGAATATAGCGGTAATAATATAATAATTCGCTATTATTTAAAACGATTTCATAATATGATATAATGTAATAATATTGTAATATAATGCGGCGCTAATCATTTTATAATATTAATAACGAGATTGGACGATGCTTTGAAGATTTTCATACGTCTCGTGAGTATTTCGAAAAAAATGCAGTTGGTATGATATTATAATTATAATTTATAGGTACACAAATGTTTTTCGAGCGCAATTATTATTATTATTATTATTATTATTATTATTATTTTTTTTTTAATCGAATCGCTAATAATATTACGCGTACTATCTGTAGACGGTATGAAAAATTAAAAATAATAATTATGAATTGTTTTCGTTAATAAAACAAAGTTACCTACCTATATTATTATATTGTGGAGATAATGTTATCGCGAAAATCCTCTTAAATATTATTAGCCGTGCGTTTATAACTCAATATCATAATGTACAATTATATTATTAAAAACGCGATGATCTTTTAAATTAAAATAATATAATCGACCGCGAGGTTAACGATATAGACGTTAAATATCTCCGAGCAGAATGATTATTACGATATTTTATTACTGTCGATAAGCGAAACGAGTACAGAACATAATAATAATGTACATTCAAAAATCATTATTATTATTATTATTATTATTCGCCGTTATTACACCGTACGGTGAAAATAATATTTATTTTGTTTAATCCGAAACTGCGCGTGTTATCACGAAGGTTTTAGGCGTAATTTCAACACCGTTTGTAAATATTACAAAAACGGTCATGCTGTTATCAAGGGTCACCCCGACAGGTGCGTTTAATAGAAAAACATTTCGGGGTAGGGGGGGAGGGGGAGGTCAAGGTCGTACACTTTCGTGATCTTATAGCAAAGAAGCTTACATACTTTCAATATTGTACGATTATTTGTTTTCCATTAAAAATGTCGATATTTTATAACGTTCGTTTTCATCACCATAACTGTTACTAAATTTTACATTCGATATTGTTTTAGTGGAGACAGCCCGAACGATAACGCAATTCATATTATTATGATGACGATGCGGTTACTTACGCGGTTTCACCGTATCAGTTATAATTTTCTAAAAGCAGGAAAACCACAGAAAATTAGAAATGACAATAATATACACTTACTATCTAATAATAAAAAAAAAATTAAACCAAATTATTCCTCATTTACAGAAACCACTTTTGTGATTCTACATTAAAAATCTACTTTAATGAAACGTAATTTTCACGAAATTTCTGGGGGGGGGGCGGGTTCAACCCCTAAAACGTCCGCTTGTACACGAGCCCGGTTACCGATACATTGCCTAGGAATAAAATAGCGCGGAACTCGTTACAAGTATAGTTATAATAGTATAATGAAATTTCGTAAACTACATATCGTCAGCGAAAAAACATAAAAATGTGTGAAAATAGGTAGATTTTAATCACCGCATAATAGAAAAAGACAAAATATAGAAGAACGATGGTTTAATGTTAATGTTTGAAGTGCTCGAAAACTCAACACGGTGTTCATCACAAGTCATAATAATATTGCGGTATGAAAATAACAAGTGTAAGGTTTTTTTTTTTTTATATATAATCGTTTTAAATTCCAGGTTCGACGAAACCAATAAAAATCACGGCATTCAAAATATGTTTAACCTAACTTCCCTCAGTACCGATATTCATTTGTAATGGTTTACCGTTGCGTACGTGTATAAATTAAATTATCCTATACATCCCGATTTCCCGACGTCTCACTTACAACAGCGACACACCCATAACCTTACGCCAATAGGTATATTGAGCTTATTATTTTCGTTCCCGCGAGCAACTTATCGACCTGCAGAGCTCTTACCCCAATCAAAAACTTTTTAAGAACTTTCTCGTAGCATTTCGGATTTTGTTTGTGCATTTTTTGTTCGCTTCTATAATTCATATTGTCTGCAAGAAAAAATAATGTAGACATATTAAAAAATCTTACGCTTCAAGAATTATATTCGGTTTAGAGATATTATAATAACGAAACTTTTGTAAGAAACGGTAAAAATATGCCAAGTTAAATAAGTAGGTATTATCTTTGCTGTGCTTAATGTTCTTGAAAGTCTCGGTCGTGTTTAAATTCATGAGATGAATAAAAAAATAAATAAATAAGTAAGTATCATAATACAATAATAGCCACTAAAAAAAAAAAAATAATAATAATAATAATATCCACCGGGATAAAATATAGGTGTGCACTATGCAGTCTTGTTTGAAAAAAAAAGTTATTTTATTTTATTATTTTACCAATGGTGCGTTGGTAAAAATTGATTCGATATGTTAAATCAACCTTAATTAATACCTAAATTTATTGATATTGACTTACATTATGTTCTCGATAAAAACATTGATTTTTTTAAAAAATAATTTATAATAATACACCAAACCCGAACAAGTTGCTCAATAATTTTAGCAACTGAGTATTTTACATTTACTTCGTTTTTACTATGTACATTATGCAAGTCATATACAAGTTGATTTACACTGGGTACTCGAAGAAAAACCGTTTCTACTCAGTTCGGTGAAAAAGTGTCTTGTTACTTAGGTTAGGTTAAGTTAGTAGCCTTGTACTAACTGTTTTTTTTTTTTTTTTTGATGTTACGTTCATTATTTTACATAGTGTAAACTCAAGTTAAATATTTTAAATAAATTATGTTTCTTATTCGATAATTATATACACACACACACACATACACACATATATACATAAATAACATAAAAAAAAGCATACACACAAAATAGTACAAACATTTTAAACACGATTATGTTTAATTATTTAAATTTATTAATCGTATGAATTAATGTTTATTTAAAAATATGCGTTGACGTGGTAGTAATTTAAAAACATGATATAGCTATAAAGAGCTATATCGTTCGGCTACCGAGAAATCCGATTATATTTATTATCTATGGCATACAAATGAGCAATAACACTAAATTTAATTTAATTTAATTTAACTATTTACAATTTATAACTAATATGAACAAACATTTAAAGATTTAAACAACGTATCGCGTTAAATATCGTCCAGAGAACCCCAGGGTCAAGCGATGCATGTCCGGGCAAGGGTGCCAATGAAGGTTCAAAGAGTTTTTTTTTTTTTTTGTGCATGTGAGTTCGTTATTTTACTTCCTCGTCCAACGCGCGCGATTGAGTCTGACCCAGGTTTTTCTAGGGGGGCACGAGCCTAGAACAGTAGTGCGCACGTTTCGCCCACGCGAATGCTTCCTGGTCTTTTTTTCTCGTGCATTCATCTTGCTAGCGTAATCTTTTTCGTTTCAGTGACGGTCAAAGATCTATGATACGAGCCTCGAGTTCACTATACCATTTTCGTGTACTGGCAATGTCTGGAATCCATAAGTTGTCTTCTTTTCTAACCTTTTTGTGTCCTAATGGGTGAGGGGGGGGGGTGTTCTATGTCGGCCAAATAGAGTCGTCATTGATTGTCTGTGCTCAAAACTGTACCTGCCTGATATTATACGCATAGCTTTCCTGAGCTGACATCTACCCCTTCGGCGTGGGGTAGTATTCGCAGTATTTTGCGATCGAGTACAACAAGATTATAGGAGAAATCCGAAGAACGCGTGTTGCAGATCCCCACGAGGTGACGGCTAATTTTTTTAGGAATCCAGTCTTAGTTTTTAAGTTTAACCGTCGCTCTCATCTAACGTTCTGAGTTGCAGCGCACCGTCCAATGCGACGCCAAGGTAGTCTTTCATTTGAAAAACACACCGATATATCCGTTGTAAAAGTATGGGCCTCAAAGAAAAAAGTAAACGTTAATAGCAAATACTGTAACTTTTCAATACTATAGAATAGTATACTCTACAATTATACTTGGCATATTTTTTTTCAGGCCGTCGTGCATCGTTCATCAATACGTTCTTATAGTACTTAATACTATAAAGGTATACATTACGTATATATATATATATATACACGTGCACACGATATAGTGAGCTGACTGATGAATTTATGCATAATTCTTGTTTGTATACTGTTTTATTGCGTGTATAAATCTGTATATTCTCGGTGCGATAAAGAGATATAGGATTTACCGTGTGCTTTCTACGTTATAACGATGACAGATAAATCGTCTGATATGCAAATGTGCGCGTAAAAATGCAGTTATCCGTGTAGGTACCTGCCTCTTATATACGCGATTGAAAAATAATTTTATTAACGTATCTACCTTTAGATTCGATTTTATATTGTACGTATGCTATCAAATTTTGTTTTTAAATTACCGGACAACAACGCAGCCATTGTGACGACTGCCTGCTACACGAGCACCTGTATTCCGAATCTTTTATAGGATTTTCACTCGAGGTTAGGTTTTTTTTTTTTCGTTCGACTATATTCGATGAAATTGAGCGATTGATCTTGTACATCGATTGGTTTGTCCTGAACGCGCTCGAATTTATATATTACTACCTATATGTATACATATCCAATTAATTTAACTTTCTCGATTTTATTTCCGTGTATAATAATAGGTAATACTCGGACGTTTTTCACGACCCGCAGATGGCTAATCACGCGCGTATACAGATGTACACCTTATTAAAAATACAATTTAAATGCGTCGCGTTTGTATACGTATTATATAAATAAGTCGTTATTATTTTGTTTTCGAATCGCGTACTAGGATCGGGTGATTTTTAAATGTATTCCAAGTCCAATGGTAAGGACTACGTCATAATGTTATATACTTCATATGAGTATACGAAGTCTATTTGTAACGGTCGACCGGAAATGTCATTTATTTTCTTCGCGGGATTTTTTGAAAACATAATTTCGACGCTTACAAGAGAGGCCAAACACGTCGTATATCGTCAAAAATAATTAGAACGGAAACTTAATTATACAGGATTAAAACAACGAGGTACACTGTCTCTTCAACATCTTATTAGAAGCATCAGTTAGGGAAGCACGAGAAGAACATCATAAAATCAACTGTGACCGAAATATTCGATTGCAGTCATACAAGCCGATGACATTATAACGTGCAGGTCGGAGGACTAATACTATCCTATAAGTTGTTCACCGAGGATTTTCTGGGAATGCATACGACCTGAGTCCGAATAAATCCTTTTAGGACGAATTGAGCTCCTGGTTGTTTTTAGGAAATTTTAGCAATAATACTAATTGAGTCAAACTTTTTTTAAAAAAAACATCAAAATTAAATTGTTCATACCTATTGGTAAAAATGTAAAATTATATGAATAATTTAAATGATACTTGTATATAATTAAACGAATATAGATGTTACGATTATATTTTTCATGTTAGTAAAAATGTATTATAATATAAAAGTCCTGAACTTAATATTACGGACGGTATATCACGTAGTCTTCTCCATATTCATAATTCGTACATTGTGGTTGGTTTTATATTTTAATCGAAATAATCCTCGGACACAATCAGTATACAACGCTTTTCCGAGTCCTGTGGATAAGGTTCCCGTAGCTGGGGATGAGCACTGTGTATGAGGTATTTATCAATAAGATTTAAGACGAGCGTTGTTTGGTTTGCAACTCCAATATTATTGTATATTGTAAATATTGATATTCACCTTTACTCCGCAAAATGGCTGTTAACGGGTTCAACGGGTTGATGGTAGCCGGCGAACTGTTCCCCCGCATGTAGATATAGGTACACTCATATATTGTCTACCAGTTTAGCCCGGGTATAAAAATAAATCATATAAATACATAGCAGTTACGTGTAATATGTGCTAAATACGTTAGACGGTGCTCCTTGTTTTCGAACTGAAATCATCTTGTGCCGCGGGCTCGAAATTCTGTTAGGTACATTATAAAAATAATTTTTGTAAATTTTGCGTATGATAAGTCAACACTTCCGTGTGCCTCAAAGGGATTGTTTTTTTTTGGATATTTTAAGTTTATTTTTTTAAATTTTTAACATACCCACAAAAAATATAACAGACACTTTATTATTGTAAAAAAATGTATTGCCTTTTTGATTTACTTTCTTACGGTATCATCGTCAAAACTTTTGAGTCACTTTTGAGCTTTTAAGAGATTTTAATTTCGGTAGTTTTTCTCGGTGTAATTCGGATATAAATACACGTAGAGACCCAAAATTCGGTGATAGAATTTACATTGTATCCTACCTTCCCGGCTTCTCACCTACAACAGTTTAATATATTAAAAATGGTTTTTCATTTAATTAATAATTTATACAAAATATATAAATTACAATATATGTATATATATAGAGATGTATAAAAAGTATTGTTATGATTACAAAACAAATATTTTTTGTTGGTCAACCTAAATATTCAGTTGACATTTTCTAAATAATATATCAATGAAGTGCCTATACTACCCAAACAGCATAGGACTTCCGATGAATTTGGGAAGTTCATAAAAAAAAAAAAAACATTATTTCGATATATCAAGATATTGTAAAAATATATTGTATGCCATAAAAAACGGCCAAAATGAATGTTAAGACGTCTATCAAATATACCGTAAAGCATTTGTGAGATATTCTATCATCGTTTTATGTGTAATATATTTTCTAAACATTTTTGATTTTTATGTATTTTTATTAACCTCGGTGTCCCCGTCAAAGCTAATAATAAATAATAAGACGAATATAGCGCAATATTTTATCACGTCCAGTTTTTAACAAAGAAAACGATTTTGATACAAAGCGGACTTGCGATTATTTTGACGTTTTTGTCCGTCGATATATACGCTTTGGAAGTACGTGTCGGTATTACACCTACCTAACTATCCAGTAACGGCTCTTAGTACTTTTACCTTGAATCACCGATAAAAATTGTTCCTTCAACCGCTCACCCACTCCGATCCAATAACACCCCTACCGCAAATGTATTGAAATTTATTAAATTTCAAAAAAATTTGTCAAATTTATCGAATTTCCGCAGTCTGAAATTCTTTGAAAATCTTGTTTTGTAAAAACACAATCATTTTTGTTATATCTCTGAACATCTACGGGCCACGACCCACCCACGGGGTTTTTTGCGAATCACGTAATTCAAAGGGCGTCCGGATCCACAATGAAACTTTTTTAAAAAGGTTTACGTTAATTGGGTCATTAAAATTTTGCATTTATAGCGGGTAGACTCGGTAATTGGGCCACCATTTTAAACGATTTTTTATTATTGAATCCGGTAATTGGGCCATTATATATATCTATTACATTACAGATTTGACAAAATGCAAACCACTATTTTAAACAATTTGAAACCGTATTATTATTATTTTTTCCGCGATCACAAATTTAAATTACTGATGTTCGTTACGATCGATTATTTATATTAGCGGAATTTTCGAATACTGCGCAAAGCAATCTGTATCGCATTATTTAAAACAAAATTAATAATTATTTGACTAATTTTTTTATTATGTATTTTAATGTATTTGAAATTATACGTAGTTTGCGTGGGACGCGACCCGTTTGGACTAATAAATACTACTTTTATACAGCCCGTTCGGACCAGAATTGTCCCCGTTCTAGTTTAACTGAACGTTTATTTAGCGAGCATTCATAGAAACGTAATAGTCTCGGTCCGAACGGGTCGCACAGTTTTATTGGTGGCCCGAACGCGCATTACAAATGTACGTTTCGTTCGCGGCCCGACGCCCGGGTAAGAAAACGTACAAAAAAAAAAACATTCTTTACGAAGCGCGTAGACCGAGAACGCGGCCCGGTTCCCGGCCGCCCGAATCGAATACGCCGCCTTCTCGCCGCCGTACCCACCCCTAGTACATTACTAGTGTCGTTATTATTCGGTCTTCCGAACGCTGTTCGCGAAACCGGCGCATCGGGCGGCCGCCTCCTTAATAACCGCAATAATATCATAACGTCGGCGATGGCGAATATCGCACGACGATAACGTGACGGCGGTACCGCGAACGTCGTTTGACCGCGCGGAGAGCGCGGCGGCCGGTAAAACGTCGCCGATGTATCGTACCACGTATCGTACGGTGTACGAGTACGCAGTTTGTTGGTTGGCGTTTACCGAATTCAAATTGTGCGATAAAACGATATTTGACAGCGGTTCTAACGAAGCGGAATAAACGGGCCCGCCGGAGAACGGTGACGGTTTATTCCGCCGTACGCGATATTATATTGCGCGACAATATCATTATACCCGCCCGCCCGCCCGCCCGCACACGCCCGCCCGCACACACACACACACACACACACACATATATACATTATTATTATTATTATTATTGTTATTATTCGCTGTCGTTATTTAGATCGTCGACATTACGCCACACTACGCCGGTGCGATAACGGACGGCCGCGCGGCGGCGGCGACGGCGGCGGCGGCGGCGGCGATAACGTTCAATTTCCTACACCGCGCCCACCTTCCGCCGCGCGGCCCCGTACCGCCGCGCCCGTCCGGCGACGGTGACGCTTTGTCAGCTCTGGAAACGAACCAATAATAACCCGACGGTGAGTGTGACGCCGGCGGACGGTCCGGAAGCGGGGCGTTTGCGCGGCTGAAAATAACAATTATTCGAATACGGCGGCGGGCGCCGTATTCGCGTACCCTATCCGAATACGACCCGCGCGCGAAACGCACAGAAACAAAGCGGCTTTCGGTAAACGGAATTCAAATCGCGCGCGTCCAAACGGTCGATCCGGGATACGCGTTTTCCCGGGGAATCGCGTCTCGGGCAAAATAACAGTTACACGTCTGTACGCCTATCGCGAACACACGATAACAACCGTTTTACATTGTTCACGTTTTTAAACTTTTCAAGGCCGTATCTCGAATCCGTGAAAATGGAAAAACCATTTAAATCCGGTGTTGAAAGAGGGGTTTCCGTTTAGGAAAGCATGTCTGTTGCCAGACAAACGCACGCACCGCAAAGTTTAACACGCGGAAATTCCGCTGAAAACGTGTGTTTTGGTAAGTACTCTAGATCTTCGGGGGAAAAAAAAAAACAAAAAAACAAAAAAACAACCCCATCGTTTCAATCGTTGCCGTTTGTGCGGCGCGCTCGGCAATTGTTGGAGCGACGAGCGGCGGGAGAACATTAAAAAAAATTGTACATTCGCGAGAATAAATCGTAAGACGTTGTGCGCTGAAAACACGCGCAATCGTTAAGTTTAATGATCTGTACGGACGTACCGGCGGCGTATTTTGGGAGACGGAAACATTTTCGAACGTTTTATAGAAGGGCGGCGGCGAACTTATTGTCCAAGACTTATTTTCCGGGGAGAACGATAAGGTTTAATAAAATAGGGTTCGTCGAAAATATGACACATTTTTTTTTTTTAATTTCTAATCGACACAATTAATACGGGTCTGTCGGTGTATTGCTGCGCGCGCCCATTTAACCGATACCAACGAACGCGATAGAACCGTCCCAAAGTGTAATAGTGGAATATCTCGTCGACGGAAATCGTGAAATGTCGACGTAGGAAATGTAGTTCGTCGGATGTCCGGTCCGGAGTTTATGGTATTTTCGGCACAGTTTTCCGTTTGAAAACTGAATGCAAGTGTCGGGTTTCGCCCCGGAAAATAACTAATCGGGTCGACGACGAACAATAACCGTAATCGAACGTAATTTCGGAGCGGCTCGCTTGTTGCGGTGTCGAGAATAAAAAAAAAAAAAAAATAATTCGAAAACGTCAATTTCGACCTTTCGAACTGTCGAGTGCAGTCGCTCGAAACCGTAGATAAAGGAAATACCATACGAGCGTGGATATTTGCGGGCAGGCTTGTGCCCGTGAAAAATGGTCCGGTTAGTTTTAACTAAAACGGTCTCCGCGCGCTGCGCCGGTCGTACGTTTCGCGGCGAAATCGCTGAATATCGCGATGTTATTTTCGACACGAAGACAGAGACGTTAAAAACCCTATTATTAAATCCTACGCTGCAACATCCGAATCTACCGTCCCGGTCCATAATGACTATCGGGCACCGTGCGAAAACAACGCCTGCGCAGAATCGGTAAAACCAGCTTTGTTTCGGCGTTAAAGAGTAAAACGGTACCCCGTTATGAAATCTATGGCGAACGGTATTGTTTTCGAGGGAATGCCGTAACAGGGTTCAAAATATACGGCTCGATATCGAACATACGAACACTTTTTTATTTCTGCTAAAAAAAACGGCCGAAACTTTTTTCGAATAACACCCGAAACACTATTGTTCTCAAATACATTTCACAACGGGTACTTTTACGCTATAAAATCCTTGGTTTCGATTGTTTTGCGTGAACGTAGATTTTGCGGCGTGTTGCCCGGTAGTCGGACCGAGACGGCAGACGCGGGCGTAACGTCCTCCACTTAACGATCCGCGCAATCGGCGGTCCCGAACAAATGTCACCGGCGACCGTGGGCGGGGTGAGGGACGCTCTTCGTAGAGAGCCTATTTTTCCCGTCCGAGTCGATACAGTGTCTATAGTCGATTTCGTTTATCTATATTATGCTCGAAACGGATCGCCCCCCGATCGCGGTACCGTAATAATTTAGATTTAACAATTCAAATATAGCGGGTAAACAGAGTTTTCAATTTACGATTTCGATGGTAACCAGGCTAGACTACGGCCAGTGGTCGTGCAGACTTCTAGCGAACGAATAAACGAAGTAGCGCCGTGATTTCCGTCGCGTCTGTTACCGAAGTAGTGACGTGATTTTCGTAGTTTTCAAAAAAAATACCGCTGCCGAACGGCGCGTTATGCCGACGCGGCAAGAACGGTGTTTAAACGCCGGCCTTCAATGAATAATAACATTTCCAGCAAACATATTTGTTACGATAAAATCAGTGCACTCGTCCCGAACGAACGGGCGTGAGGAAAATGTAAAAACAATACAAAACAAACAAACACTTTTCGCGGTGAACTCTGAAAACGAACCGGGGCGCGTTCGGGCTGCGTTGCAAAAATTACCTTTTTCTATTATTTTTATTACAATTGGGACGCGCTGTCGGGGGAGGTGACACACAGGGCAATAATGTTTAAACACGTCCGCGTAACAGTGCGGCCGCAGTCCACCGGGCGCGCGCGTCGCCACTCCGCCGCGACCAGTGCATTAAACGCATTTACGGGACAACTCGTCCGGATCAAAGAGGCGTTTGGCTCGATTCCTAACTAATTAAGTAAAGCTCCGGCGGGGGCGTCGTCGTCTTCGTCGTCGTAACCGCTCGCACCCGCGCGCGGGACCACACGCACGCGACCGCCGCGCGCCGGACTGCGGCCGCGCCGTAATTATTACGCCGCGATATGCGCAAACGGCATTTAATAACGTCAACCGTCCGTGATAGATGGCCGAGACGAGCGCTGGTTGTTGGTCCGTTAAATTAAAAAAAAAAAAAAAAATGTGTATGTATATATATATATAAATAAAAATCGCCACGAGCAGCGTCGCTGTTGTCCCGGCGACGTACAACCTACACGCGCGACGGCAAACAATAATATTGTAATAACGCCGGGACGGTCCGGCAAAACGAAAACATTGAAAATCGTACCGTGCGTGCATCGACGATATTTTTTTTTTTAATTTTTTTTTTTTCTAATTGCTGTCGCTTTTTTTCGGTTTTTGTTTTGTTCGGCCCGACCGGCGGACCTGATCGAAAAAGCTCGACGCGGCGGCCCGTCGCAGACGACCGCAAAAAATAAAGACAATATTATTGTCGTCGTCGTGCGCCGAACGAAAAAAAAAACACAAAAAAAAAACAAAACTACGGAACGATATTCTAATTTCGTCGTCTCCGTCGGGGACCACCGTGCAGCGGCTGCCGTCGCGGAATCGTTTTCGACAGTCGATTTCCCTCGGTTTTTCGAGGGTGATGGGGGAGGAAACAAAATGAAAAACGGTTCGCGCGCAATTTAACGTAATATTATTATAACCGTCGGGCGGCCGGCGAAAAGCCCGTAACGGCCGCGGAGCGTGATGCTCGTGGTTTTTTTTTTTTCCGTTTATTTTAAATTTCTGTTCGCCGCCGGCGAGCCATTAACGAGCTATTAGCCGCTCGCGCTCGCGATACTATCCGGCCGTGCCCGGAAGCCCGTGCCAAAAAACCCGGCTAATACGCGTACGCGATACAATAATAATGCGCACGGCGCACGCCGCTCACTATACGCGCGTGAATTCGTACGAAAATACCGTTTTGAAAAAAATTCGCGGCCGACAATCGGTGTCGCGGTCGCCGCACACCTAAATATACGTACAGGACCGTAACGGTTCATTGCCGCGGCGTGGCCGACCGGCCGTTTCTGCCGCTCACACCTGCGACGCGCGTTTGTCAAAGTGCGCCACGCCCGTGACTCCGTTGTCGTTTTTTTTTTTACCGCAAAACCGTACCAAACTTAAGAACGGCGGCGTGATTAACAAGACGAATTATTTCGAACCGTCGGTCGGTTGCCCGACGTCACTGTCGACGGCGTTCGTATTTCCGACAATGCTAAATTCCAATGTATTTACTTGCGTTCGTGCCGCGATCGCGGTACCGGAACTCCTTTGGTGACAATTATAATTGCATCGCGACAATAATATTGCAATTCAAAATAGCGATTTACGTGTCGGCGAAATGGCAAGGTTTTCAAACACCTTATAGAACCGGTGTTCATTCGTCGGCAAAACGGCAGTCGGCGATTCGGGGAGGACACGATTACAATGCTCGTGTACACGTCGTTACGATTTTACGGGCCGAGAATTTCGACTTTTAAATTTTGAAGGCGTACGACTCGTCGATTTCGTTATTAGTTCCGATTTCGTGCGAAACAGTGACGAACGAAAAAGAAAAAAGAAAAAAAGAAAAAGGTCACAGTGCGTCGCGAAAATGTTGTCAAACGCGATGTGTGCCGCGGTCGAAAGACCAGTTTGAAAACCGCCGCGCTACACGCGATACGCATAACACAACAGTATTGTACGGAAAACTCAAATCCGGGAGAATGCGTTTGTGTTTGTGTTTGTTTTTTTTTTTTTTTTAATTAAAACATTTCGCCCGACGACCCCTATTGAACCCGTATGCCGATCGGGCGTACACGATAACGAATAATAATTTATAACACGCGTACGTCTAAATTCGACGGTACGGCAATACGGCGGGTTGGTGATAGGGGGACCGGACGGACTTTGCGTTTCCGCGCGGAAAGTGCCGAAATAATAAGTCGTATCGAACGCCGTCGCGTCCGAGAAAAAGCGGACGCCGCGGGAGTAAAGCCCCCGAAAATTACCCATAGCCCTGCGCAGGCTGCCGTTCGAAAATGCCGTTTTCATAGCAAAATCAATCGTAATATACAGTAGCGGTCAGAGGCGCCACGTTTTGAAAATGTCATTGGGGGGCCCGCTGTGTTTCATAAACTCTCGTGTTACGGTTTTACCCGAATCTTTCCGTATAGTATTTCCTATTTGTATTTTCCTTAAATTGTTCGTTATTAACAATTATCACTAAAATATTGGCATTCGTTGCTTTGTATGTTGTAATATTTTTTTAATTGTATTAGCATCGAGAAAAATCACAAGACGAAAATTTAAAAAACCAGACACCGATAATCAACCGAGAACCCGGTCGATTACCAAAATCTACACTCTTTCTCTGCTATGAACGTCAAAACATAAAACCCGATTATCTCCCACAATTAGTTTGTTACGAATAAAATTAGTATTTTAAGGATGTACATGACAAATATTGATACGAGAACCGTGGGGGCCGAGCTCCGTCTTGTCAAGCTCATGGGAGGCGTTGCAGCCCCAAAGTCCCCTTGTTCACGGCGCTCGTGGAAGCGATAGTATATAGAAGTAACGGCGTGTTGTTTTGCGCTTGAAAATCGCCTAAAGAAAATGGGCCTTTATTCCGTAAGCCCGTAAAAAAAAAAAGTAGACAGTTAATGTAAAATATCAAATCGTTAAAAATCTATATCTCACAAAAACATTATTGTGTTCTATTTTTATTTTACACGGTTTAACGCAATGGCTTTACACAGATTCCTGTTACAATGTACAATATTGTACTACGGTTAACGGTGTACAACTTAAAACAACCTATGGTTGCGTTTTAACTACGACTAAGATAATGATTAATTAATTACCGTGGTTAAAACTAAAACTACAAGCCAAGAACTATAACCGCTTTCGATTTAACTAAATATAATCGACCATACGAGATGAACCTAAACTAACCGGAGAGTTAAATTGATATAGGGTTTACTGGAAGCACAGGATTTCTAGTACTGAGGGAATTTACTTTAAACCAAATGAGAGACAAGAGTTAAGGGAAATCCGTTCGACCGGATAATAAAAGAAGAGTCGAACATTATGATAGGAACCATATGTATCATATTCCTATCAATATCGAATTTGAACGCAAATAAACATTAGAAAACAATTCTGTACTTACTTTATTAGGTCAATCAACAACATCATTAATAATTTAAACAAATTTAATATTGCCATTGTTACGATACACCTCAAACCCAATGAAGTAATAAATAATCACACGGTTAACGGTTGCCCGTTGGTTTAATTTATTGGTTACTTAATGACAGTTTTTTTTTTTCATCCCTCATGGGTTAGCATTTAATTAAATTAAGCCCAAAATGAGCAAACTTTGTTTTCAGACTACAAGCCACGGGGCGTTTTACGGCACACTAGGCACACCCTGTGCGCATGCCTATGTAATTAAAAGAGACAATGGCGTGGTGCACAATAAAGAGCTGCGTGGTGAGATAACTGAATTACTGTTAGCGAATCTTATATCAAAGTACGCAGTTAACAATGGTTTGGCCGTGCAATGCGCAGGAAAAAAAGACAGCGCAGCAGCTACACAGAATGGAGACACGCAGCAAGTTAAAGGCCGACCGGGAAACCCGGAAAGCGTTAGTCGGACGGAATTAAAGAGGATCTGAAAAAAAAAAAAACGGGAAATATTTACCGGGAATAATGTATTCGAGAATGTGTCGATACTTAAAGTTTAGAGTTTTTAAAGTTTTGTAGAGTTGTTATAAGCTCTAGAACGGGATAAAAAAATGTATAGTAAACTGCATATTATATCGGGATGCCATTTGGATTCCCGGGAAAAAATGTCCACGGTTTGTATAAAAAAAAAAAAACCAAACACGCTCCGAATAATATTTTTTTTTAAAAACGCGTTAGACGCGAATCATCCGCCGAGATCGCATAATGAATCATATTATATTGTTGAAATACAAGTATAATCCGAGTGTAGTGATTGTAAGATTAGCCCGCGCGATTCTTTGTGTCGCGCTTATAATCTGGTCCGTATACACTGCTCGTATAATATAATAATATACGTGTGTGTGTGTACGTAATTTAAATATTATACGACACCGAAGTATACGAGTGGATTGTTGTACGGGTACAGGCCCATACCGAAGAGAAGTTTACGCGTGACGATGACGCGATCCCGTGCGGTTGAATAGAAAATCGACAAATAAAACAAAAACGCGGCCATAATACCTGCTCGTAATTAATTGTCGAGACGCGTTTTGTTTCTGATAAAAAAAAAAAATAATAATAATAATAAATTCATAATCGTCGCGCCGCATAGAGAATACGTTCAACTCCTCTGTCAGCGTACGCGCGTACACACTATACACATCAAGTCTCAACGATATTATAATTGAATATTATCATTGTACAATGAGTGTGTGTGTGTGTGTGTATTTTTTTTTCTTTTTTATAAACGTCCGTTCTATTTTTAAGAGCTGCTGCTGCTGCTGCTGCTGCTGTTGCTGCAACGAGACGTATATATTGTGGAAATATTTAAACGAGCGGAGAAAATGTTTCTTAAATATCCATCTGTCATCGGAACTACATATATATACACACACACATACTGTCTCTCACACACGCATCACAAACTCCTCTCTTCCGGACCCCCGAACGCTCGCGCGGTTTGTACACATGTACAAAAATCTCTTTCAAAAAAACCCGCCCGTCGTTTGAATGTCGTCTCCCCGGGCCTCGTTATTTACGTAGTTAAAATATGATACATAAGTCACGAATCGTGCGCCCGGACACCGCGTAAGCTGCAATAATAGCCCTCATTCATTATGCCGGGCCATCCATCTTGTGTGAACTCGTACGCGTATACGCACAACCACCGTAATAATATATTACACGACAATATTATATTGTCCCATCCAAAAGCCCGGGCCGCGAGACCCCGCACTCCTGGTATGTTTTTTTTTTTTTTTACGATTGTGCGTTTGAAATCGCCCGCCGGAGAGACGTTCCCTCCGATGAAACGGTCCGAGAACCACTTAAACGCGGTAAAACAATGTGATGATATTTCGAACGTAACACAACGTGACAATAACTTATACACGACCATCGCTCTCTCGGAGCCGCGTCCAGTGGGTAGGCCCGGGCCGACCCGGATTTCGAACCCCTTGAGCATAGGCGCCCGAAATTTGCCTTTTAAAATAAATATGTTTTGAATTTCTTTTTTTTGATTCTGAGTGTAGCGAAAGATGTATTGGTTTTATAAAGACGTATGTTTGTTTTTTAATATACTATGTACGAACATTTTACCGGAAATCTTGCTCCGGAGTATCAAGTATAGCACTTTTTCTGAAATGGAATTTCCCCGGCGTGGTACTTTAGAGAGGTAATTCTTTTGATTTTTACAGGAATTGCCCTAATAGGTGGGAAAAACATGGTAAAAACTGGAAAGTAGATACAATTAAAAAAAAAAAAAAACCAAAACGATTTATTTAAAATGTCAAACAATAAACGATTAATAAAAGATTTACAAAGAATATACCGGGTGATTCTTTTATCGTTTAACACTCATTATTTCGAAAAGTGTTGATTATTTTTAATTTTTTTTTTTTTGAAAACTTAAGAAACAAATAAATCTAAAATTGTACATTATCATTTGTTTTTTTGTCACCCTAATTTTCGTGGGTGAAACAATTCTACCTACTTTTGATTTTCAAATGACAATCTATATTTAAAATCCGATAAATAGATGGAGTATTAGTAGAAATAAAAATTAGTGTTGAAATTTTTGATTTCTGTCAATTCGTTGACGAGATATTCCACTTTTAAGTTTGGGTCGGAGGACAGTAGTAGTGCATTATTACTCGTAAAACTCCGCGTTTTTTAATGGAAAGTGTATGCACGTTTTGCAAGTCTAGGGGTGTCTAGTATAATCTTGAACGGAAGACGATTGGACTTGAAAACCTTGGTAGGTACGAGCGGAGGGGACGGCTCGAAAGTAAAAGTGGGAGGTAGATACTTACATAGCAGAAATTTTCAACTTAAAAATAATACAAGAAGAGTAGCGTTTACAGTGTAAATCTGAATCTCATTAACGCGAAACAGCCAGACAGATCTGAGATACATATATTAGTGTTGAAGATTTTGAAGACCTTCCGAAGCGCCGTTAAGTTAGTTATCAAATTGGAGCTAGACTGGCGATATGTCATATTTTGAAATATGTTTCGTAGACGTTACACAGATAACAGAAAGCGTTGCACTTAATTATTTGTTGGCCATAAAACTCCCGAGTATCATGTTGCAACCAACATACCTTTACAACTATCGTTTTCGGATCTCATGTTTTTCTCATGCTGTTTGGGTGAGATCAACAGCGAATTAGTTTAAGTGGTGCGTGCTTGGTCCTGAATTTTTGTTAAAGGTTAAGGTGTTAAAGCTAGCACAACACAGTACCGGTTTTAGGCGGAAAAAAACTAATCACCGCCGAATTTTTCATGTGCGGGATATCGCCGTCGCTGTACCCATAATATCTACAGTACATATTAAGTGCACGACAAAAGTAACTCGTTAACTAAGTTAAAAGTAAATCATTTAATAAAGAAACTCATTAGTAACGACTCAACTAATAATATTAGTTTAAAATTTTAACGCGTTAATGTCAAGCCTTGACGTTTTGTCGCTACGAACAAATAGGCGAGTACACTGGCATTTTTATTGCTCGGTCAGATGAGTAAAGTGAGTAAACCTTACAACCGTAGAAGTCATTTTTCATTTGTTTGTTTTTCATGTGGTTTTTTTTTTTTTTTTTTCAGACGTGTGCCGTCACGAATCGAAAACAACTATTATACCGCGGGACGTCGACGCACGCAGGTATAGAGACGAAAAGACAACAAATCCCGTTAAAGATGGCGGCAAACGATAAAATTAATTACTTTTAATCGTCACTATAACAATAATACAAAGCTAAATACGTATACATCGTCCGTATCGATGACCTGTATAATAATTATATCGGGTAAAACAAACGTACAGGTATACGCGGTTATTTTTGGATTGAAAGCTTCCGTTCTTGATTGTTAATGGCGATTCAAAAATTGTACGCGTACTGAATACATTTAGATGGCTACAATATGCAACAACGCTGTACTGTTTCCATACTGTCGGCGGTTTTCCTCGACGATCGATTCTCGGAATTCGAGATTTCTATTAAAGCGAGCGTATACGCCATACGTATATATGAATACAGCATTTATAAACAACGAAGTCCTACAGCACGAAAACAAAAACAAAAAATTAATCAAAAACGACACCATTTTTAAATCTCCAAGCGTTATGTCGGTCAAGTTCCGTTTATACGCTGTCTTACCCCTGCACAATTTGTCTCCGTTAGATGATAATAATATGATCAGGTAGGTACCGGATTTGCTTGAAACTGCTACTGATCGTTAAAAAACATTTGAGCGCTTTCTTTCAACAATATTAAGTTCTTAATCAGAAACCAACCGACAATGAATGTCGGAAGTCCAGAGTTCAATTGTATAAGAACCCAGAGAACGATTTGAGTTTTAAAATCCAAGTTTCGACCTCGGTGCCTGATCGGAGTCCTTTATCAAATCAATATTATAAACCTACCTACAACTAAGAAATACAAACAAATACTGGCACTGTTGATGGGTATGCAATTGTTTTAGGAGGGAAGTTAAAGCGAATGAAATACAACTATAAACCATTGCTAACGAAAAATATTTCTGAGCAAAGTATTATTGGTCGTTTTTCCCGTGTAGTCAAGGTAACCAAGAAATCAATAAAAATTATAGAACAGATCAACTAGATTAAAAATCCTACAAGAAATTTCTTATAAAATTATTTACTGGAACAAGATTTTAAGTAGGCAGAAAAATTGTTTCGCTGAGAATTTGAAACAAAATATATTTTGGAAGACGGTCCAGTCAATAACCTCCACTCGGTGTCCTTGGGTAAGGGGAGGATGACCGATGAGTTGGTTAAATTTTTTTTTTTTTTAATGTGTTTGGCCCCAAAACATTTTGTTTGAATAGGCGACCATACATTTACAAAATCCGGGTGGAATGTCAAAGTCTGTACGGAAATAAACACAGACGAAACTACGAGTCAGGTTTAAAACTCAACGGTTGTGTTGCAATAATTCTACGACGAAGCTTTCGGAATAACGGTCAATAATGTTGATTTTGATTACGTCGTTGAAGATTTTAACATTTGATACCAAATTGACTGTCAAAACTTTTTGGTTTACCTGTAAATACTTAACCGTTGTTAATATTTTTAATTGATTTGGTGTATTACTAATAGAACTTTTTTTTGTTCGACCTGACACAATGTGAAGATGTTTGGTTTCGAAATAAATTAACCGTCTTCGCGAGTACAACACATCAACACCACGACGCGTACGTATAAGTATACGTAAGTATAAATACAATACAAACATGTACGACGACGACGACGATTTGTTCCGGTAGTAAACAATTTTTTTTTTTCTTCTTTTCTCTTCTAATTATATCGCACAGTACAATCGTACTGGAAACGTATTGTAATAATAATATTATTACGTATTTACAACGTCGCCGTTCGTTTCGCAGGTTAGTTCGCACGCGGATATTCTCGGCTTAGTATAAATGCAATTATAATTATTATTATTCTACTCTGGAGAATTTTAATCGCCCGCCGAGCCGATCCAATTGTTGCCCACATTCAATTGCGATTTCTCCGATTATATTTTATAATGTATACAATACCGATATCTTCCCCTCGCCACAGGTCCTTTAGATCGCGTAATAACAGGTAGAGATTAGGTTAGGTATCCGTACAATTCGCGCCTTGTAAGTCGTAACACTGCGAATTTTCCGGCGTCATAATGTTGTATCAGTTTACAAAATAATAAACCTAACCTAACCCAACATAATAGATAGAATACCTGTATACCAATAATATTGAAAGTTAAATTCGTTTGACTCGTTTCATCATTCCGTAATGAATACGAACGAAGAGGACGCCATGCTATTAATTGACTGGATCGATGCATTGAATCCTCCGGAATTCGAAGAAGCGGATGGCGAATTTCTAGATTTTCCAAATCCAAGTTGGAGGTCGGAGAACGCGATTTTACACAACCTTCACCTCGTCAATCAGATACTTCAAATATACATGCGCCATTTAGATTGGTTGGCTCAACATTAGAAATGGAAAAGTCGTACTATAACAATATGCTTTGTCCAGCACAATCTTCTGAAGTTGTCGAAGACATTCTGCTCGTAGTTGACAATATTGTCACTGATCTGAGAAAAGGTATAAAGTTGTAGTAAAAAAACTATTTGGAGAAGTGCATAAAGAGCATAATATTCGTGTCAGTTCTTTTGTCATGTAAAACATGATTGCGTACGTTCGTTATCGATGATACCTTTTTTAAGCTACACGATTGCGTACGACGTTACCCGATTTTTGATTACACGATATCAAGGCAACATCAAATATACATCTTAATATGCCGGAAATTTCGTTATTTCAATTACATAGGTATTTTCTGACGTTCAGTTCATCGTTGATCGTTGCACGTGTGTATATTTTATCGACGTTTAGTAATATCGAAAATTCTATTAAACCGATATAGGTGATCCGAAAAAGGAAAATAGTTAAGTTAGATTAGGTTTAAAACCATTAAATTTTAATAGACAAGATCGATTACACAATTAATTAATAATGGGAAATTAAATAAAATGGCGAAATAGTATTTTATTCGAGTTTAAAAGATTATAAAGGCTTATATGCTGACTATTGAGTATAAAATCCATACAAATGTAATGCAATATTTGAAAATATAAGGTTATAGATGTCCAGAAATTAAAATTCAAATATTTTAAAATAATTAATTTTTTAACTATAATTTAATTAATTATTTTATTAATAATCTTAATAATATTTTACAGTTCACATAAAATTATTGTACTAGACAATTATTGAGTTTATATGTATATAGTATATTAATTTGACAACGTTGTACACGAATTGATTTTTTTGTTTTTAAGTATTCTTTGATCTATCAAAAATTCGAAAAACATGCGCAACCGTGTTGTCAAAAAGGACAAACTTACGTAAACGTGTTCTGCCCCTTTTGTCGATTTAGTAGCACCTCCGTATGCACATCCGTCTACTTTAATAATACGCATCCACCTCAAAGAAAATTTTAAGTTCAATTTTTACCAAATACGGGTTCTCATCATCGACTAAAGCCTCGTAAAGGACGTCGTATGCCAAAAGATAGACCAGTGGTGTTACGAAGAGCACTGTCCTAAAAAAAGTCACCTGCGGCAGTAAGGAGCTAATCTTGTAGCACAAACAGATGCGACCTGTGTTGATCGAGCTTTTTTCAAGAGACGATAAATCGCTAAATAGGTTTCACAAAACCGACGCGATCAAAACGCGTCGAAGTATTTTTTCGTAAAAATTGTAGACCTATTTGTAGTTACAATTTGTTGAAATATTTTTTTTAATTTTTTTATTCATATACATTGTGACATTTGATTTATATCGTTAACCCATATATTATTTAAACTTCGAATGAATAAAAACGTTTTAAATTTACTGCACCAAAGGTGAAAACTCCGATTATTAACGACCATCGTTTCGACACACACACACACACCACGCATTAAATAAGTCAGTCGCGAAAATTAAGTCCACTACTACCCTAATCCCGTGGCTGTCGCGGCGAACCGCAACGCGGTAATTTCAATATTATTTATGGCCCATTGTTGTTACACGACCTGCGGCAGTCGGCCGTTGTTCAAACCGACAATAATAATATAACAATATGTTATAAACTGCTACTAGTCGCTATACACTATAAACTGCGGCTATATTATTATAAACGCTACTTTTAATTAGCACATTTTTTTACATTTTTTTTTTTTTTTTTTTTTTACAACGGCGAAACCGTGGTATGGAAAAACTACGACAATCGCGAGAGAAAAAAACCTATCTGCTCGTCGTAACAACATAACAACATAATAATATAATATAACGATGATAATATTATTACCTACGATATAATAGTGATAATAATAATAATAATGTTACATCGACTATAGCATACAGTGTAAGTGTAAGTGTGTGTGTGTGTGTGTGTTAATTAAATGGTTTAATGCGCGAAACACCAAGAAGAGCACAGCCCCGTGACCGCGACGAATATATTTTTTTATTCTACGGCAAACTACTTTAAAAAATGCAATGCGGACGCATCGTCTCGCGTCTCCGTACACACGGTAATACGTAAAACGCGTTTTTTCTTTCTCCAATGCCAACTATTCATAGAACCAAAACTCTACCGAAAAAGCTCCCTCTGTAAAGCACTTTCGGCTCGTGTCGGGTTTTGCTTTTGTTTTCCGCGGATCGAAATTAATTTTGTTCGCGCAGAACCTGCCCGGCCCAGAATCTAAATCTAGTCGACTGGAATATTTTTGCTACTGAGTGTATTACGATAATATGCAACTAACCACACGCGTAATTTTAAATTAATACCGGATTGCGTGCAAACAGTTCTGTAAACTGTCGCAGGTTTGTTTATCTATTGGTTGAGTAAAATTAAAGTTATTGGACGGATAGCCTTTCATAAACGTATTGCTCCGGCGGCGATGTTCCCCATCGATTTTGCAGTCTGAGAATGTATTATAACAACCTACATGGGGTACAGTACATGGGGTCTATCATATAATTAATGTGATTTACGAGCATTCCTATCGTTTATAGATAAATCAATTAAAATTAAAATTACCAATGTAATACACTCGATATTTGAAAAATATCGTAGGAAAATATTGTGAATTTTTTAATTAAAATTACCGAAATAAATACAATTTTTTACAACTGTATTATGGATTTAGTGGCATAAGCGTTATGAATCGGTAATGATAACATAATATCATGATGATTTGTTAATATTTTTATTATTATTATTTTTTTTTTTTTGAAAAACTACTTGAGAGTATTTCCGTGATTTTTCGACAAAATGTTGACAGTAAACGGTGTTTAACATGTAGAATACCCTATGGAAACATTACACTGATTCCTCGTGTTATGAAGTTCGTATTTTATGATTACTGAACCTACTGTTGTAATCGTTTAATAAGTATATGTTACAAAAAATGAGAATTCAATTTCTCGTTCTTAATTGTGTTTGAAGTTTGAATAAAGAGAGTTGGCTTTGAATTTCCAAATCCAAACCATCGTAGTTTTCAAAAAGATTTGGTCCATTTTGGTGAATTTTAATGACCTTGGTGATTATTCGATATTTGAAAAATCATCACGTCTTCTTCAGACTCGTCTGATGAAAATGAAAGTGATGTAACTGAAATTGTATTTATATTTTATATGCTTTATATGACCGCAAAGAATCATAACGCTGAGTCTAACAAGACAAATTACGTTTTTAAGCGACAGCGAAATTGTAATAAAATGATAAGGAAATTGTCCATAGAATATTTTCATGTTAAAAAACTCCGAAAATTTGTATAAAACCGAAATCAGTTCAACGACTTACCGAATCGATATAACTCTGCTTTTGATAACTTTATCAAAACTTAATTTCGGAGTGTTTATTAATTCGGTCGTAGTAATATATAATATTTATATTCTGTACGTTTAAACATTTCTAAAAAGTAACAGGACGGTTTTTTTTAACTCGTCCCCTCGTGTTTTCGTTGTTTATTGTTTTTTTTTTTTTAAACCGTACATAATTATACATTGCCAGTTGCCACTAAACCTGCGTTTGACGGGTCATATTATATATTATTACAATACGTATATATACTATATGTAAAATAAGGAACGTCTTGATAAAAAAAAAAAAAAAAAATTCCGTTTATTTAATACATTTCGATAGTTTAAACGGACATTACGTGTAATTGTATGCGGGGCGCGTTATAAATTCGTTAATAATATAAACGTTTATCGAAGGGATGAGGCTCGTTTGGAACGAGAAGGTTTTTAATGGAATTCGGCCAACAATAATAATATCGAGTTGCCACAGACATTAAACCATTTGCACCCCGTCATAATATTACTGTTACGACGTATTTATAATTTGACGTTTTTTTTTTTTTTTTTTTTTTTAATTTAATTTTTTTTTCTTTTTGAAATACCCCCTATGAACATTAGTTTCGTGTGGAAAATAACTATATTTGAACAGCTGTAAACAGAAATCGCGTTGCCGTCACATTAAAAATTCGAATTTACGACGATGTTTGTATTCGCTGTGAATAAAAGCGACGAGGGATGTCGATAATTTCCGATTGTAATATTATTAACATATTGCTATGGTTATTATCCATTTTTTTTTTTCTGACGGTTTCGTTGTGTTCAAAATACACAACGAAACCAAAATACAAGCAGAACGTACTTCGCCACTACGGATCGGCCAATGTTGTAGGTCTAAAATTGGGAAAGTACCTTCCTGATTTCACTTAGGATAATTTAGTTTATTTACCGAAGGCGACGATAAACAATTTCAATTAAAAAACGATTCTGAGCGGTAGCTCATAAAAACTCGAACATTGCACTCGATCCTTTTGTTTTTCCAAGTCGGCAGCGCGACTATAATAACAAAACTGTTGTACCGTTCGTCTCGACGGGTTTTCTAACAGCTACGCTGTACCAGAACCATCGGACGCGGCAATATTGGACGCGACCGAGAAAAGATTCCGACGATAAACCGACTCGCTCGCCGATACATAACTATTAGGGGTGAGTCGATACATAAACCGATACTTGACATCGGTGGTATGGGTTGTTTTTTTTTTTGAAAAACTCGATTCGACCCGCGATTTTTTCGGAAATAAATGTCTGTATTACGTCGTATGGATTTTGAACAGCGGTTACAAAACCGGATTTTCAACCGGTCATGTCATATCGGTTAGTTTCAACGTTGACTCGCGGTTTTCGATTTCAAATATCGTGTGTCGGTTTTTTCGTATCGAATTATCGGATATCGGTAAAAAGCGGTGTCGGCCCGTTTCTATATGCACACGTGACAACGGTTGGCGAACGAGCGCCCGCTGCCCGTAATGATCCCATCCGTCGAGACGGTACTGTCCCGCGGGACACCGGCTCGCGGTCGGGTCCGGTGGTGCAAAAGCGGCGGTCAGTATACTCCCACGTAATACGTATTCGCAGCGCAATAATAATAATAATAATAATATTATTATTACCTACGGGCGGCCAACGCCGCGTGTAATAATATACAGTAGCCGAAGACCGTAGCGCGCGTAAAAACGGCAAACGCGTTGTCGTCGTCGTCGTCTCGGAGTGTATCGTCTCATTAAACGTGTACAGGTGCGCGCACACACACACTGTAGGAGGTGTACACTTGTGCGTGGGCAGCCAGCGTTATTATAATATGCGAAATAAAATGCATGTACGGTCGCGCTGTGTACGCCGCGTACGGTCCGCAGAGGTGCGTGCGCGCGGCCGCTGCCGGTGCCGCGATGCTATCTCGGCCGAACGTGTCGTGCCGAGCCGCCGTCGCCACTGGATTTAGTGCGGTCCCCTCGCCCCCCCCTCCTCCTCCTCCGACCGTCCCGTGCGGCCGTACGCGCGCATACGGGCGAGCGCGCCGTACGGTATTGCGCGCGTACGCCGCGCCGCCGGCCCCGTGTACACCACTTGCGTTACGATACGCGTGTCGCGCATAAACCCTCGACCGCGCGCGCGGTAAATACCGCCGGCGACCGCGTCGCGGGCATTATTATTACTGTTGTGCGTCGACAACGACGCGCGTGCGGCGGACGGGAGGGTGGGAGGGAGGGGGAGGGGGAAGGGGGTGGAGGGGGGCGGAGAGGTATATAAATTATGCATTACAATATTATCGTCGCGGGCGCGTATAACATAATACGCGCGGGTACACGCCGGGGATGCGTGATGATCGCGGGTTATCGGCGCGCGTGCACGCCCGGCAGCCTGCGTACGGCGAGGGCCGGGGTGTTCCGATGGTGCGGGTAAGTGGCGACGGCAACGGGAATCGGGGACGATCGGCGGGAATAATTAAAAATTCGCTGCCGATACCCGTACCGGCTCCCCGCGACCGTCCGTTCCGACACGACCGCAACAGCGATAATAATAATATTATACACGCGTAACCGGTAAAAATTTTATAATAATATAACGAAAGAATTTTTTTTTTTTTTTTTTGTACTACTATTTATGTTTTTTTTTCCGCTTCTCTTATTTTAATTAATCACGCTCGTCCCAAGGCCGAACGCTGCGCCGCGGTGCCTGTCGGACGTCGATACATTATCGCGCGCGCCTTTATATCCATTGCACATTCGGACGCGCCAGGCGGGGCGCACCGCGTCACGACCGCTGCAACGATACCCGCGCGCGTCGGTCTCGTTCGGAAAACGGGAACCGAAACCGGCACCGGGCGCGTTTCACACGCATTTTCGGCACGTTATCGTCGTGTAACCCGAACCGTACGTTTTTCGAAAAAAAAAAAAACGAGCCCGTCGGGTCGACTTGTTCGCCACGCGCCGTGTGTAACCGTGTACGACGCGGTACGACCGTACTGCCGCGAGATGTACAAAGCCGTCCGAGGATCACGGGGACGGTGGCGGCCGCCGGGTCGTAGGCGGGAAGTCGGGAAGGCAGGATGTACGGTAGGCACTCTAACGAATGTGTCCGCGGCCGACGGTTAACCGCCGTTAACGGAAAAACGACTCTGAGCGCAGTTCGGTGGACAGTGTTGACTGTTTTGTCAACAGTAAATACACGCGCGTGATATTGCGGTAAAACAATTACGTACTACGCGCTAAACATTCCGTTCGATAATATTTTGTTTGATATTGTATCTGTTTTCCCGTTCTCCCGGTTTTATTCCGAAATATCGAGAAAACTTCTGGGAAAATCGAAAAACGACTTCCATTTTGTATCGTTCCGGTCAGATTTACTTTCAGAAAAATGTATACACTTGTAAATCCGAGCAAAATTGCCGATAGTAAAGTTGTTCACAGATAAAAAATAAACATCATTTCAAAACCATATAGGCTTGTTCGCTCCACTCAGAATCTGAAATATACGTTTTTAAAACGAGTCTATCGTTACAAATAATTATTATCGTACATTTAAAATATTAATTTTTAGTATTTCAATATTTAAAATGCGAAAATATTGTAATATATAACTGTAACGATAACGCGAACAAGAGTGGTTTGTATTCCGGGATAAAAATACGATACACAAATATTTATAAAGTATTAAAACGCGAATATTCGATAAATTAACTAGACTGCCGAAAATGCAATGCGGTGAACGAATTTTCGCCGCGTCTTGAACCATAGAGTTATTCATTACACATCCACCACGGACAAGGATCCTTCGAATAGTCCTGATATTTTACAAGTGTTTTTTTTTTTATTGTAAAACGAAAACTTACAACAGTTAACCGTGATAAACAGACGTGATTTTCTTGGGTTTCCCTCGCCGTTTCGTCTTAGACAATTGTCAATGTGTGTTGTTTTCGTATTAAAATATAGAAACCACTTTAACGGGCGTTCTTCTTCATTAAAAGGTTTGCAGAGCTTATTATGGTTTTTTTACCATAATGAAATGTTTCAACTCCTCTAAAAACGTTTTCTAAACGGCGGCGGTGATGGTATTGACGGGTAAGGTCGAATTGCACTTAGGTTGAAAAATAATAACAATAGCCGAACTGCATTCGAGTCAAGAAAGGTGATTCAACAAACATTTTCAGAAAATAAACTTAATTTTAAAGTTTTGGAAGATACTATCGTTTCCCGTCCTATTATTTACACAACAATAGTTGGCGTGATTAAAAATTAGTTTCCTTTTGTGTATACGTAATTGAATACCGTTTTTTTTTTTTTTGAATTTGCAAATTTATTATCATTAACAAATTGTTTTTTGCGTAAATTATGAGCTAAACTGCATTTAAAAGGTAGTAATATAATGTAGAACTACACTGTCCAAAAGAGACGTGTTCGAAAAAGATATAATAATTGGTTTTTTTTATTTTAGTGCAAGCGTCAGTCAACATTAAACCGGTTAATACTCTAATCAGTGGTAGATCCAGGGGGGTCTAGGGTCCTCGGTTCCCCCGCGAACCTCTTCAACAGTCTCTTTTTACTTTCACAAATTTTTAAATGATTCATGTCTTTTACATGTACATAGAGATTTAAGTATGTATGATAAAAATGAAATAATTATAAATAATTTTGCTTCTAAATAAAGTGTAGATTAGATTTTGTGTCATAGAAATGATTTTTAAATAAACTAATTAAAATATATTACAGTATAATTATTATGGGTACGTAATTAGATAAACGATTCCTAATCCAACCATAATACAATTAATAACATTCCCTAAATAAGTATTAACCATTTCTTTTCTATTTTTCGGAACATTATAATGTACATATGACCCAGACACCTAACTTTTTTAGGAGCCCCCCAAAATTCAATTTTGGATCCACCACTGACTCTGATGGCGATAAATGTTTGACAAGTTAAAAACCGCTTTTTAATTATACATGTATAAATTAAATTTTAATCACACCATAATACTAAAATCTTTGTCATTCCAATGTTTGTAAGTGGGAAGGGAAATGAGCGTTTTCAAAACTTTTTCTCAAATATTTTTTGACCCGAATGCAATTCAACCATTAACTGTTTCTAACCCGATTCGACCATTTAATTTATTTAGACACAAAGTGCGATTCGAACATTGCAATTAGCTTTAAATTTTGGATATGTGTAAAATCGGCTCTTGAATTTGATTGGCGTATAAAACTGAATTGGTTTCAAAATCCGGAAAACGATTATATTTAACAAGGCGTTCTTGAAACATTCGAAAATTCGCCAATTTTTATACTCGCAGACTAAACAGTTCCGATGGCTCGCATAAACACCGGTTTCAAATTCAATAAAATATTAACATGTACTACTGTCGATTCCGTTATTAACTATTGAACTATTTTGCATGGCGAGTATGAATGGAATTTTCGTGGCATTTTGAATTTTGATTAAATATATATCAACAGTCTTTTGTTACATACATTATATGAGCGTGTAAAAGGAACTGTTGAACTAGACCCAGCAACACGGTAACGTGGTTAATCGTGTGACAAGAATGTGTAAAGACACTCTGGTACACCAGCAGCTAATAGTGACTAATCACAACAAAGAATTTCTATGCGCATATCTAATGATAACCCGAAATTATACTAAAATAACATAATAATTGATAACACTTTGGTCGTGGATATATTTTTGAAAAAAAAAAAGCGAAGAGAGCCGATTCAAAGGTAGACATATTTTCGTAAGGCTAAAATATCGGTGACCAATGAATTGACTCTCTGCAATATCAGGTAAAGTACCCCATAGATCATTGCATTGACTCCCAAGGAACATAAAATTGAATCGGCTTCTAATAATATTTTCAACAAGTGTAACTCAATATGGAAAAATAGATAAAGTACCTACGCGAAATTAATATTTTTGGCAACACATTGCCGGATTATTACTAAAAATTATCGAATCGTTAAGCCGATAAAACGTTCAAAGTTTTCGATTTAACTATATTAGATATTTCTATATTAACTTATTGAGTGTTTTTTAGTGTTTTAGTAAATTGGATCAATACAGTATATTCACATATTACATACATCAATCTTGTATTCATATATCAATAATTTTAATTATTGAGTGCTTCGGTTGAAAAAGAAAAATTAGTTCATGCGGATCTTTTTATTCTGTAAATTTAATTCTGAATTTTGTTCAATTTCATGGTATTCAAGCCGATACTGAAATTAGTAAAAAAATTGGCGTAATATCCAGATTTCAATGTATACATTATACAAGCACAAGCTAACAAATCCAAACTTTCTAAATCATATTATTATCTATATTTTAAATTATTTATCGGTTTGAAAAATGTTCGTAACCGATGCATTTATGAAATAAATTTCGAGAGAGCCAATTCAAGGGGTAAAAATATGGACCATCTAAGTCCAGGAGCCGTTTCAATAGCCCCGAAAATATCGACAATCCGCGGTCGAGAGCCCGTTCAATTTTCCCGCCGATATCGTCGTCAACGAACATTACGTTTGAATTTAAACTCCTTTGTCCGTAATACTTAATGAATGTATATTATTAAATATTACGACAAAAACGCAGCGATAGTCTCGTTCTTGCGTTTTACAGCCGTTGACAAATGCGACAATCTCGGCGGATCATAATTCATACCTATACAATAATAATAATAATATATACCTATACATGTATACGTGTATTTATTATTATGATATTATGAATAGGATGGCTCGCATTTAAATCAGATAAACGGGCAGTGCGTATACGTACTCCTATCACGAGCCGTTTTACTATTAAGGATTATTTTATTTTTTCTTATTTGCCCGCGCGCGCGAACTGTATAAGGTTTTCGACCTCATTTGCATCTCTACGATAATTATTTAAAGCCGACGCCGAGAACGTGTGTGTGTGTGTGTGTTGATAAACATTGGATCGTTTGCGTGACGAAAACATAATTTTTCAATAATAATATTACAATATAATATAAGACTACAAAAACACCACCGCCTATGTTTGCGTTTGATATCCGTTTTTGAAAAATAAAAAAAAAATAACGGGTTTACAATATAGGATACAGTATACATTCGACGACATTAATATTTTATAATAATATATTGCTAAACACGAAACCGACTGCGCGATTAGTTCACTGTCAAAATAACGAATATTGTTAAGATAAAAAAGTTACAATTATTCGAAAAACAAAAAATAAAGATTTTTTTATTTATTTATTTTATCGAGCTGTACATTTTGAATATTACAAAAACTGTACGAAACCTTCCCGTCAAAATAATTTCCTCTATAAATTTCATAGCAAATACTTTTTACTCTAAAATCGAAACTAAGCTAGTTTTACTTTATTCTGCGTTAGCATTGGTTTTGCGTGTTATCCGGTAGTTGGACTGAGACAGTAGATGCGGGTATAACGTCCTCCTAATATTACATATCCAATATATTTGGTCGAAAACCGATTTCCACCCCCGCGGCTGTGAATGAACGCGCGGTTTTAATCGCATCACGTTGGTCGACGAAAATATCAATAACATTCGAACGCGTAGATATCAAAACAAAAATCTATGCAGTTTCGGCCCGTATAATAATTACTACACATTATGCATCGTATTATATCTTAATTAAGTAATCAAAAAAAAAAGAGTCAAAAACTAAAAACACTTTTGGGCGTTGATATTATACAGGTACGATATAATACGTCCATAACGCATTAACGGTGGCGTACGCAGAGGGGGATGAATATTCTTTAAAACAATGCAGTCGGCAAACTATGTTAAAATAATTTCGACATTATCGTTTTGTTACTCGCGTATACAATTTATTATAAAATCATTTTTTCTGTTTTGTTAATTGATTAATAAACAGTGTTGGCATCTATTTTAAATCGTATAGGTACATTAATTGATACGAACCGCGCTACCAGCACAAGCAAAACTTGTAAGGGGTGACGCAATATTAAACTGATATTTCGTATAACGATCTAGAGATATTCTATTGTTATTATTACTTGGCTCCCCCTGATTTTACAAGACCTGAAAAATGACTCGCCCGAAGGATTTTCAAATGAGTTAAAAAAAATCGAAGAGTGAAGTAAATATACAAATTGAAAACTGATTTTGATAAACCGGAACAAAAAAAACCGCTAAATGGGAATATTGCATGCAGAAGACTACTACTGCAGATCCAATGTGTACTCGTACATACCATTCTTGGGCAATTGTTTAATACAACCAGAGAGTTGAAACAGGCAATGAATTCAGTCTTCTTATTAAAACTTTAAAAAGACGATTTAGATCGCAGTGAAATGCAAATAACAAAAGAAATGTATTCACAGCAAAACAAACGAAAATCCATAAGCAGGCATATCAACGAAAATCACGCAATAGTTTTGTGAATGTGGTAACTGATAACACAACAATTTGTCCATGCATCGGACCACAGTAACCAGCGAGCGCTCTTTTTCTACACTTTTGAACTCGTGTGTGAGAAATGAAACTGGACAGTCGGAGTTAAACGGATTGGCATTAATTATGCACTCATCGAGATATTCCATTGAACAGAACACAAATGAGTTTTCTGTAAAAGCCAGAATAACGAATTTCCGCCTGGATTAGAGCAACGGGTTTTTTAGTTGTTAAATAGTACACTTAACACTTGACTGTTACATACGTAAATTAGAGTAATATTATCTGTGTTGTCCTATGTATAAATGTACATTCAGTCGGATTAAAACATGATAGATTTTTTTTTTGTTATTCCGGTTTATGACACCCCCCCCCCGAATTCCTGCACACGCCACTGTGCAATGTTTGGTTTGACGAATTTCGGCCATTTTTCATTTTACGGGAACATAAGTACCGCACGGGCGCAGACGTAAAACCGTATAACGTTCTCCTTGGTATTCGTCGGCTTATCGGAGGACCGTATATTATCAGGGGTGGTCCGTGTGCTTCGCGATTCTCGGTCACTTGTCACTGCGCGCGCGTATTTCGTTACGGTTTGTTTGCATATAACGCTGCGTAGAGAAGTGTATAAATCGGTTATTTCGGTTCCGCACGAAGAATGGCGAAAGTAAATCGCTCGTTTTTCGAATTTGACGAGTCGCGCCGAACAGAAAAAAAAAAAAGGAAATTACGTACGCAAGTATAGGTATACCGAGTCCATATCGAACGGTGTTGCAGGTTTTATTTATTTTTCGTCGCGTAATTGAGACGATATTTTATGCGCCCGCCGTTATCGCACGCCACCGCCTCCGGTATAATACGGTATCGATTTTATACCTATAAAGTGTTTTCTCCGGTTCAATTTAAAACTAAATTACAATATAATGTCGACTGCGGAGCTATCGCGAGCGTGTTGTATTTGCCATCGTAAACTAAACGAAACGTCGTCGTCGATGCGATTATATAGAACCCTTCCAAATAGCAGCATTTTATTTTAATGCGCATTTTCACGTCTTCGCTGCTAACGTCTGTCGTATAACAGAATTGAATTTGAAATAAAAACGTCCAATTTCACTGAAAATCATCGAAAACTGGTGATTATAAATCAGAAGTGCCGTATAAAACAGAACCATTACCTTGAAAAAACAATTTCACCGTTGATGTAGTTTACCATTATTTTTCCTAATACTCGAATTGGTTTTCGTTATCAACTCGCCGACTTTTAGATTCCGAGCTAAATGTGTTGGATTTACTGTGAATTGTGAGGAGTTTTTATTGTTACTCGTAAACAACTTAATTATTCTACCACCGGAATGTCTTGCTCCAATTAAAAATAGACGGGAAAGCTTCTTTGTAACATTTTTTATCGGGTCGGTGCATCGAAGAGGTCATTTTTTTTATTTTCCTTGCATTTTTATACGGATAAAATCGTTTTGACGGATCAAAAATGAGCCCGAATAATTGCGCAGAATATCACAACAGTCAAAACAACGAGTAAAACAAAATACTGAATAGACGGATGGATCACTGTTTGAAGCCGTGCGCGTCGTTCCGGAGATCGGCCGGTCCACGTCAAACATAATATTGGCGTTGCACTCGGGCGGCACACGGAAAACGGACGGACGGAAGCGGAAGAGACCGCGAAGTTAATCGAAGACGGTGCCGGGACGGGATGGTCAATTTGCAGGCGGTCAATTACAGTCGGCTGAGAAAACGTTACGATCAGCGGCTACAACGACGCCCAATCGAAACGCGAACCGAGCTCGCGCGAAACCGGCGAAATAAAATTGTTATTATCATTACTATTGTTGTTGTCGCGACCGGCGACGGGCGCGCGCGCGGCGGCAGCCTCGGCTCTCTCTCTATCGACCGATCGGCAATCAATTAGTCGGCAGTCGTCGCCGCCGCCGCCGCCGCTGCCGTGCGCGCGGCGTCGTCGTCGTCGTCTAATTAAACCGGCCGGGCACTACTGATACGGGTAAATATGCACGCAGAAACGTACGTACGCGTGTGCGCGTGTGTGTCTGTACGCAATATATTGTATATATTGTATATATTGTATGTACACAGAGGCGGTCGTTAGTTTTGCGGGTTTTCGCTGCCGTTTCACGTTTACGCGCGCGCATTACAATAATAATACAACCGAAGTGTACACCATGTAAACTACGTATAATATTACTGTTTACTAACAGCGCTCGGGCGGACGGAGGAGAAAAAAAAAAAACCGAACCAGAAACGGAAAATAATAATTGATTACCGACGCGATAATATTGCGTACCGGCGTGCGGCCGCGGCTCTCTCGGATCGGGTGCCGCTCGACGCGTACCCGTAGCGAGAGAGAGCAGAGAAAAAAACGTTACGACGCGCGTTTTCGTATTGTGCCGGCGCGGTGCTGCTGCCGCGGCCGTACACCGGGCGAAACCGGGGACGCGGGTATTTTCGATTTGAATAATTCAAAGGGGTTATTGAAGATAGAGAGGAGAAAAAAAAAATAAAAACATACGCGCGTAATGTACCGCCATACCGTCGTCGGTACGCGCGGTACGGGCTAGCGGCGAGCGGCGGGAGGGAGGTGAGGGGGTGGGGAAACGACCGCGCCGAGAGAGGGGCTCGGGACGTCGCGTACGCGCAATACGATATCGCGGTTTCGCTGCCGGTCGGCGAGACAAACGCGTTACTATACGCGCGTCGTTATTACGGGACACGTACGCGCGCGTGTGTGATCTCTTCATTAGCCGGCCCGCGGTCGGACCGCCGCCGCCGCCGCCGCCACTATCGGTCTCGTCATCGTCGCCCTCGCGCGGAGGAGGTCCGGTAACGGCACGCGGACCGCGGTCGTGTAGCGAAAGTCTCGAGCCCGCGGGCACGACGACGGCGTCGGCGGCGCGGTCCGCGGGCGCAACGATACTACACGTGCGCGATGTTGCGTGCAAACGTCGCGTGCCCGCGTTTGCGCGGCCGACGGACCCCCGGTCGACAATCGGGGGGGAAAAAAAAAAAAACCCCCTAGCTCCGAGCACGCTCGAATCCGCTTACTGCCATTGAAACAGCACGATAATCAATCGAAAACTGTTATCAATTAATAAATACGTGAATCTAAAACCTTGGTTTTAGACAATCAGTCCCCGATAAACGTTACACATTACCGTCTATTTTAAACAGGTTGTATAGTTATAATACACGGTTAATTTTTCGGATAACTCTAATTTGAATAGCCGGTCGTGGAAATAATAGTTACAATTACGTTTAACAGGCTGTATCATTTTATTATAGTTAATCAATGGTTTTTTTTTTTTTTTCTAAAATTAGTTATTTTACAAAATTTCACGTTTGTAAACAACGGCAACGTTGCACTAAATTTGGGTAGATAGAACCGTTGATTTTATGACGTTATACTGTATAGGTAGTATAGAATAAAATAGTAGGTATTGTTATAGTGTGAAATCAATGGTAGAACGTACGCAATCGTAATAGGGAAAAAGGTCCGTACGCAATCGGATCATACGCAACAGTAACGCGCCCAGTACAATATGTGACCACGACACGTACATGTGGCAAAATTGTATTCTAAAAATAATACCGTTCGATTGTTATCAACGAGAACATGTTTTTTAGATGTCGTCGCGGTACAAAAGAAAAACCGTGTTTTAATATGCTCGGCGGTTATTCTTATTCTGCGGTATGTACCTATAGGGATGTGGTGTATTCCTTAATAATTTCGCACAATGTCATGTCAACCAGTTTTATCTTAGGAAAAATTAAATGTTCGGATATTTGAACCAGAGTTTTAAAAAGTCTGAGAAAAGTGATTGTCATTAATAAATCTCTGCCTAAAAGCAAACTTCCCATTTTTGTTTTCAAAACTACTTCGTGGTTAGCTGACTCCGATTTTCGTATCCCTGTAAGCTCCTCCCGTTCGCGAGCTCTTTTCCACTCACCAGTGATTCATACCAATTTTAACAAGAACACTGAACAACCCCTTACACGGGATATTTTGAGCAGCAATTCTTAGTGTCCGGTTTAGATTTTTGTAATATTATGTATAATACATATACCGCAGGTGTTTACTTATTACATTTATTTACGATGCATTCGTTTTTCTTTGTATTGAGCATAATGTTCGTTATGTTAAATGAAATTAAAAATAAATGAAATCTAATAATATTCTTCGATTATTGTCACTTCTTCATAAATAATACACTGTAGTGGGTAATTAAGCAGTTAAATACGAGCGTTACAACAATTTTTTCTCGTTTGTTCCATGACCGCAGCGGTTTTTAAAATAGCCGTCGTTGGTAAGGCACCCGGTGAAAAAAAAACATACATAATATCATCTTAGTAAAACTTATACAGTTTCTTCGCTACACTCGGAATCTGAAATAAAAATAAACGACAATTCACACTTGAATTTCCGACTTTTTTTTTTCCGATTTTAGTTGTTCATTCGAATCATTCTCGATAGCATTCAATAAAACTCATTTTCGGTCTTCATCTCCCCACAAGCGGATCTTTTCACTCTCCGATATACGAGGTATCTCTTAAGTTGCATTATACTCTTAACTCGATTCATCATTGAGATCGTCATAAATGCGTGCCTTATATGCATGTTCAAAATCGCCCCCACCGTTTTCGTGTGCTTAATCCGCCCCTGCGCCTCCGCTTCTTTCCTCCTACGTTTATTTTCATTACAATCGTAATCGCTTCCGAGTCCTCTGTCCTCATAACATGCCCATAAATCATTGATCAGTCTATTTTCTCTCATTTTTCCCACTATTGAAGCCACGCCTAAGTCATCTCTTATACACTCATTCCTTATCCAATATTTTCTCGTCGTTCCACTCACGCGCATGAGCATTCTCATATCTGTTACATTAATACTCTGTTCTTTTTTTCCCGTCGACCACTCTTACGCCAAAACGCACAACATAATCAGTCCCGCCGTAATACTTTTGTAGAACTTATCTTTGGATTTCAATGGAATTTTCTCGTTACGTAAAACACCTGACGCTTCTCAATCCGCTTAATCCGGCCACGCTTAATCGTACGTTTCACATCGGAGCCGCCGTAACCGTCTATTGCCGTTAGCTTGCATTATTGTCGTCCCGTTCCACCGGTGTGAGTTCGGCGCCCCGGGTTCGCTAAACCTATCGGCGAGCATCGCGTGCCCTCCGGAAGAAAATTTTCGCACGTTTTATTTTTATTTCTTTCACGTCATGGCTCACCCGCACACCACGGGGTTATCTGTGCGCACTTTCGTGTGACGGAAATTCGCGCCGAACGCCGCCGGTGTAAGTCGTTGTTCGAATACAACATTGCACAATAAATCCGCACCGCGCCATTTCCGCAGCAGCCGCCGCCCGGTAACCCCGCGTCATTCGTCCCCCCCGGCCGCCACCCCGCACAGCGTGTATCGCGTATCATGTACACATTGTTATCGCTTCCCGCTGGCGGACCGTCGCATTTATTTCATTTTATTTTTTTCTCTCGCGGCCGCCGCGGCTTTTAATTCGCCCGTTTATTTTTGCATTGGGCACACGCGTATAACGCGTAATATAATGGTAACAATCGCGCGTGTACCGCGAGCCTGTCGGCCGAGCGCACCCGATAACGGTGAGCGGCGCGGCCGGGGACCGAGTTAATTGAACGCGCGCGCGCGGGGACCCTCCGACGGTTAGCCGCCGCCGCGCGGTGCACGCGCGTCTCGTCCGCATAATAAACGCGCGCGGAATAACGGCGTTTTTCACCGCGCGAGGGCGCTCGAGCGGCAGTCGCACGTACGCGCGCGTCATCCGAAATCAGATAGCGTTTTACAATGATATTACACGGTGCGCGTCGCCGTCGCTACAATACAATATTGTTAATATTATTATATATCGGTCGTATTGCGGCGAGCGTGCGTGCGTGCGCGCGCGTGACAGACCGTTGTCTGTTCGCGCCCCATTTTTCGCGTGTTCCGCCCCGGCCCCCCTCGCGGGCGCGAAACGTCAAAAAGTCCCGTCCCCGCGCGCGTCGCGAAAACCCCGTCGGCCGCCGCCGCCGCCGCCGCCGCGCTGTCACGTTATACGCGCGCGCACACACACACACACACACACACACGTACGTACGTACACGCGTATGCGCGTAGGGTACGTACGGTACCCGCGAGTGACAAGATAATATCGTGTTGTCTTTTGTGCGCCGGTTCTATTATTGTTATTGTTATTGTTATTATGTAGCGCGGTTGTGTGTACGCGCGCACTTAAACGCGGGCGCGGCCATCGATATCGCATTCGGGTGAATCGGTACGGAAACGCGAACGCGCACGCGGCCCGCGGTGTCATTATTATGTTACGTGCCCGCGCACAATGAAAAATGTTTTTCGCCAAAAACGATATCTGCGCGGCACCGCGTACCGCGCTGTGCACGTTATGCGTACGTAACGAAATATTATAAACGCCGGCGACGATTGGACCGGGCCGCGCGAGGGGGGCCGGTAGAGCGAGGGGCTGTGTGGTATCGCGCGTATGAAAACACGGTCGGCGTGGACGGGTAGCCGCGCGGGGAGGCGGTGAGCGGTTTGAGCGGATTAAAAACTACGGGGCGCGGCGGCGATAAAACGTTTGTTATTTGTTGTAATACTATTATTATTGTTATTATTATTATTATTATTATTATTATTATTAGGTGTTGTGTTCAGCGGCAGATAACAACGAAATACGGAGTAATCGCGTTCGGTCGGTATTGGGGTCGCGGTCGCGGTCGTGGCAGCGCGGAGGACGAGCGAAAAAGAGGTCCGACGGATTATTTTTGCGGCCGCCACGTCGGACGTGAAACACAACACCGTTTCCGAACGCCTTGCGCCGTAGTAACCGCCGCCGTTATCGTTGCGTCGCGCGCGCCGAATGTCGAAAACGTCGCCGCGACCGTTTTTATCCGCCGATAACGCGATCGGGGACCGCGCCACCGCCGGAGACGAACGTCGTTTCCACCCAACCCAACCACCGGACAGTAAAAAAAAAAAAGAAAAAAACCAAAAAAAACTGCGTGTATCACTAATAAAATGGTTCACTTCGTGACTCGTAAACGGTTCTCATCTGCTTGGCTGCTTACCTGGAATAAACGACGCGGTTGCGTTTACTCGCTAGAGACGACTAATCGTTTCAAAATATGCATCCACCCACTTAGGTTTTAACGATTTAACGTGGACGTAGTGTTATAATAATCACTGTTACCCGTCTACATTATTCTCTAGCAAGGTAACCGAGTCGTTTGTTCCAAGTAGCCGGGTACTGATAAGAACAATTTGTTTTCTGTGGACAACTTTTCTACCAGAGATCTTGCTCCAATTTTTACGTGTTGCAACAGTTGTGAAAGGAAATAGGCGTGGGAAGAAGGTACCCCCAGAGAAGTAATTTTTTGATTTTCTCAACAAATTTGAAAAACTGAGAAGAAAAACGCATGCAAACCAGAAAATGTACGAAATATATTACCGATTTTACAACTGGAACAAAATTATCTGTATTATAATTTGAATATATTTAATTGATAGGTAGTCAACGAAAAATGTCAAACGCAAACAGTTATAATACAAAATATCAATTAAAATGTCCTTATCGGTTCGTTTGAAAACGGCTTGTCGAATCGATTAAATATTTGCAAATCAATCAGACAATATTAAATTTGACGTTTACAGACAGACGCCAAATATTCGACCGGGCTTTATGTTACTTTTTAAGCGTTCGCAGGACATTTTCCCTGGGGGTGCAAACTGTCAAACGACTACATATTAATACTTAATAAGTAATAAACCAGTAAAAAAATAATAAATAAACATTAATTGTTCAATATTACCCAATTTCCCTATGATAAAATTTAAATTTATTTTATTCAGCTTATAATAATAAAAAAAAACATACACAATACATAAATCATTATTTTGATTTACAAATGTTTAAAACTTCATTTTGAGGCGGCGGTTTAAGTCCACAAGTATTTTCAAGACGGTACTCGTGAATTACTTGAACAGATAAAGACTATGCGGTAAAACGAAACAACGTGATTAGCAATGGTGGTTAGATATAGTCCAAAAATACATGCAGAAGTTGAGACCAAACTGGTTAGGGACCTGCAGACTGACATGGGACCTAAACCACGCGTATAATAGAAAGGAGAGGATGAGTTTGGTATTGGCAGTTAAGGGCCTATAAATGGTTTATAATGTTAAAAAAAAAAAATTGTGACTAAACTCGTTGGGGGTGCAATTGCATACCCTGCACCCTCCCGTGCGCACGCTTATGCTTTTAAGTAACTCATGTCGACGCAAATTTGTATAGTATTCATTAAAATGCATACGTAACCAAATTACAAGATCAAATATTGCAATTGTACGGTGCTTAAAATTAATAAGAAATAATAGTTCATAATTTAAATGAAATTTACACTCTTAAATATTAATAAATATTAAAATACGAAAAAAAAAAGCAAATATAGTAACTTCTGTATCTATAACTGCTTACTCGACTTAAAGTTACTCTTTTCAACGATTAATTACACATCATCGATTTAGTTACTGAAAAAATGGTGGCGACTTACTTCACTTATACGGTGCAGTTGTTCAAATTGAACGGATCACCTACTTTTGACTTCTTCGACCTGTACACAGAGGCCAGGGTATCCCTTAGTTAGAGATTAAAAATATCGTTTTGTTTTTCTGTTTCGCTTTCTTAAAAACGGTTGATATATAAACTATTTATGTGTAATACATTTTTGATGTGTGCAATTCGTGTTACACTCGCGATTCGCACTGTCGGTCACTTCCCACCTATTTAGGTTTTCTTCAGTTCTAACCACGTGTGTCCTCAGACGGTTGAGAGTTTTCCACATTTAATAAATGATATTATATTATTTTACAAGAAAAATAAAAAATAAAAAAAAAAATGAAAAATGTCTTTTACTTCCTGCGGATATCTCGTTTTGCTTTTTAAATGTTTTCCGATTCGTTTGTTAAGCAAAGGATTTAATAAAAAAAAAAAAGGCTTTGTACCTCAGTGCGAATCGTTAAAGCGGGATTAACGCAATTACAGTGAAAAAAAAGTGTGTTTATATCTATAGGTGTACCTACTCGTGTATAATATACATATTATAATATATAGTCGAGATAGCTCGCAATATCTCGGGCCCTTAATACTTTTATTCGCTCATAAATTTAAATTTCCCGTTATCGTCGACAATAGGCCTGCATATTATTTTTTTCAATGACTGGATGGCGGGCTCTTTTTCCCCTCACGCTCGGACGAGCAGCATCTTCTCCTCCCCCTCACATACCCTTCGAGTACCGCTGAATGAATACAAATACAATGACGGGCGAATATAATAATACCGATATTATATTATATTTTCGCGATATTAATTTGTATCCCTTCCCGTCAGTAAAAATATTATTGAAAAAAACTCGTGCTTTTTTTCGCGACGATAAATCGCAATATTCGATTTATTATTATGTACATTATATTTTTTTCTCCATAAATAAACAACTATAATATACCTCGTCGTAATGGAGTTACGAAATCGATGCGATCTCGTCAAACACGCACACACACACACACACATACACACACACACGCGCGCGCGCGCGAGCAGTCGGTAATTGAAAATCGACTGCACTCGCGGGAAACAGGACGATAATTTTTAAAAGGGGACTCCGGAATAAATATACATATACCGAGCATTCAATTTATGTATATTTTTTTTCGGTGATTTTGGTTGGTGGGCGGTTTATTATCGATAATACTATACTGCCTACACAGGATGTCCCACAAACGCAATAACTTTTATTCCGTTCGATACTTGTAGGTTTTTCTCTTTTCGTAATAATTACTGGAACCTTGCGCTGTGATTCTTGTTTTTTATTTTTTAAAACTAATAAAAAAATGCTAATTATTTTTACACAATCCTAGATAGTAATTTTATAAAATTAAATTTGGATACAAAATGACGGTACGAAAAATGTTTACTCAACGACGAGAGGTTAATTTCCTACAATTTTTCGAAGAACAGGTATATACCATACAAATAATTTGAATTGTTCTCATTACCACTATTAAATAATATCGATACATTCGGTAATTTGTTAATGAAAAATAATTTTGTTAACTTCAGCAAATCGTAAATTTAGTTTTTAGATACTAAAAATACATAAAAATATAAAATACCAGTTATTATAGGTTATATAATAGGTCATATGACGGGTTATAATACGGATTATACTCGGCCGCCATCGCAGTAAACCGACAAAGCGTTACGGGCGGATCACGGCTTGTATGTAAATAAGATAATATTCAAGATAATTAATCGTAGGTTCTAGTGGTGATAATTACAAAAAAGAAAATATTGAAATATTGAACAGGACCAAAAGTCATTGCATTCGTCGAATCTTCGTGGGACACCCTGTATATACCAAATGGCAGAGAATCGAGAGAAAACGAAAATACAAGTAAGATGCATAACGCGCGCACAAATGCATTATGTATGGAATTACTGCACATTAGTATTGGATGGCAAACGCACTGCAGTTTTGTATGTTTCCTATGCGAACGTTGGAACAACACTCGTTGCCGTTATTATATGATATAGGCCCCGCAGTACCCCGCATAACGAAAATTGTCCGTGTTTAAAAATTAACGTTGAAACCCGACATCGCGCAGCTCAGTTTCAGCGGGTGCGCCTATACCCGAGCGTAGTGGGCGGGTGTCTATAAATTTTCTCTTCGGAAGTGTCCGAATGTCGCGTATGCGTAGGTAAATTGTTTCGACTTTGGCGCCACCGCGCGGGATAATTAATAATAAGGGTCGGGGTGCCCGATCGACAGGTAGTTTTTATTATAATGCTGGTCGGTTTCTAGAAGAAGAAGAAGAAGAAAAAAAGGTTCGTTAAAAATGATAAAGTGACGTTTGAGTAAGCCGATCGGTGTGGTTTTGACGCGATAGAGACGCATATGGGTTGCACACTTCTCGTCATATTATTACTTTATCTCGCTAATTGGCATGTGCGCCGACTTTGTTCACGATTTTTATTTTTTTTATTATTATTATTATTATTGCGGCGTGATTTACGACGATTAGACGTCACTCGAAGGCCACATCAGCGATCGTTTCCTCTACTGCCCACCGCAACCGTTTTTGGCGTTTTCTTCTTCTTTCGCATTATATTCACTTGTCTTTTATTTAATCTGGACAAATAGTTTCAATGTATCTAAATATTTACCTCAGTTTTTTTCCCCGGTACTTTCGGACCCTTTTAATGGCTCCTTCTGTGCCAAATCAGAAATGATAAAATTCTAGTTGAATTTCAATATGAATTGAATTATGCTGTGATGAGAAGAGGATGTTTATTTTAGTTTTGTGTACCCTCACAGACCTCCTAAATTAAATCGGGGGAATTGCATTTCGTATGTGCATGATGTGAGTATTAAAGATGTGTTTTTCAAATTACAACCATTTCTATGTTCAAATTCCCCGTTTTCACAGGAAATATCGGGTTTTGAATACACTTACAGACTCATCAAGTTAAGAAACATAGTTATAATTTGTACATTTAAATAATATTGTTGTCAAAGATGTGTCTTTAGAAGGTTTTAATTTCCAACCCCACCATCACAGACTTTTTTTTATGTTAACAAAAATCATGGGAACTTCTTTAGATACATATTTTAATGAAACATTTTTTGTTCGATTCTTTTTCATTACCGGAAGGTTATAGTATACTTTTTATATCTTGATAAAAGAGATGTAGTAGACTTTGAAATGGAACAGTGATTAATGCCTTAATGGGTATCTAATGAATAAAAACCATAAAATAAATACTAATTTAATTTAATTACATATATAATATAATATTATCAACACCAGTCAACGACCGGCAAGGTTTAGATAAATGATACAAAAAAAAAAAAATTAAATATTGTAATGCAAACAAGTCGGCTGGGGAAAAATTCGACTCAAAGAACGGAGTTCTGTTACTAAGGTGCGTTTTTTTTTTTTTTATGAAAAATATTATTTAATTAAAGTTTTGCCTAAACGACAATAATTTTTATTCTCCTTTAAAAAATAATAACATTGATGATAAAGAGTGTGAACGAGTTAATAAATAAGTTATATTTTTAAATTACAGCAATTCAAGCCTTTAAATTTGACAGTTTCTTGTTTATTCTGTATTATTTATAATGTAAATTATTAATTTTTTTAACTTAATTTCAATTATTCTATAATGCAATAAATTTAAATGTGTATACTATCCAACAAGGACAAGGTTGAACATAATTAAACTTGTTAATCTAGGTTAAATTAAAGTTAAATTAATTTTACATTTTCGCTTAACGAGTTGGCATAGAAGAAAATTAAAAATGTGATTATTTATGTGATTAACTTTTAAGTTTTCTTAAATTTATCCAATAAACCTTAGCTCAGTGTTGTAATACAAAAGAAATAAATCGATCTTTTATATTCGTATAAATATAAATAAATGTTCACAAATTATTATCTTTTACCTTTATCCAGATAACTATGTAGGTATCTAATCCATATAGATCATTCTGTGAGCAATAGCTACTGTGAGTATTCGTTGTCGACGTTATATTTTCTACATTTTGACTACACATGGGAAAGCGTGTTAAAAAATAAAATAACACACATTTAACTGTAATTACTATAGAGCCGACAGAAATATGTCCTAAAAACTGCCAAAATATGCTCTAAAAAAAAAAAAATAATAATAATAATAATAAATTCAAATATTTCATCGCTTGTTTTTAAAAAACATTGTTCCCATTCGAAGAAAATATATTTTCGCCATTTTCAAATATTTTTTAACATATTTAGACACGAGTAGTATTTGAGGTTTATACTTTCGGTATATAATCTCGAACAATTATTTCATGGTTTTCTATTCGTCTAGTTGAAAACAACGTCTGAAAAATTTACGAAATCCTATAACATGCCCCGCAAATCCTAAAACACGAAAATATGCAAAACTATGCAAAATAAAACGTTGTACCGTTTAGACTCATTGAAACACGTTTTGACATTAGCTAGCTATTTTTTTGACCAACCAATAAAAATATGCAAATACTGTACAACTGTCAGTCCTTGTGCAATTACTGCATACCCTTGCACACCGGCATAAACGGATATTAGGTTTTCTGTCGGAAACATAAACTTGTATCGTACAGAAACACTCCACATTAATTTTATTATAATCGCGTACACGACACGCCGTTTTACCGGGCCACACTAAGTACGATATTTCGGTAGGTGATATAAATGCAATTATTAACGTCTAGACTTTACCACACGTCCTTCGCTTAGCTTCGTCTAAATCATTAGCGCGACCAGCTCTCTAATATTCGTGTTCGTATACCGAAAATGCGTTTGTCGACCGGGATTTCTTTCGAAATATTTCACGAGTGACAAACGCAATTCGAAATTAAAACGACGATATTTTTATCGTCGAAACTGTTCAGATTTTTTTATTGACGATGGCATTCCACATCGATGACGTGGCCGCGGAGGCGATTACAATATTGAAACTAAATAGGTAGCGGCCATCTCGTTCGGACCAACAGACGGAAAAAAAAACACGAGTACCCGGTCCTCGCGTACCTATATGAAGATTACTCGAGCAAAAGTGGTTTCCTCGAAAATAACAGGCGACGCAGGCCGCATAAGAGAACGGGGGAGAAATGAAAATCATTTATAAGAATCGATATCATTGCGTGTAAGTACACCGCGAAAATGACCGAGGTGATTGTTTACGCAAAGTATTTTTGCGGTTAAAAAGTACTACGCGATAGTGAGGGCGGGGAGCCATATAAACTCCGTGGTCGTAAACGGAGTCCTGCAAACTGCAATCGAATTCGCGGAGAGTATAATAAAGTATAAAATTCAAAAATGTTTATTTTTTTTTTATTTCAGTTATCTGACATTTTTAATTTGCAAAATATACTCATTAATATTATTGTAAGTCTTCGGCAATGGAAATTGTTTTTTATCGAACAGTTTGTTTTTTCGCATATAGTATTATTATTATAACGCAATATATGATTTTTAATAATCAAGACCGTAAATACGCAGCGTTTCAACATACACCTAATACTCTATTATTAATAAAAAATAAAATATAAAAATGTATTCATCGGGTCTGACCTAAATATCGAACCGTTCATTCATCGATTTGCGTTGTAGCGCTAATGAACTTCATTGACTTATTACGTAACTCCGATGATTTTCACATTTTCAGTTTGTATAATTTACTCATAGTTTATTCGGTTGTAAATCTTTATGTTCTCATAAGTGCATAATACCTCTCCTGATATCCGTTAATAATACTTAATTATTTATTTATTTTTATTTTTTATCGCGTTTCATTTCACAAATTTAAGTGTGTTGTATATTTTGTAACATTTACTAAAGGTGTAAAATAAATACCTATAATAAACCTACCTACCTACCTACCTATCTAATAGCAACGTTCCAATCAGAACCGTGGTTTACGAAAATTGTATTCCATAATATTTTTACGGTTTTAAATCGATAAATATCTGTATAACGATTCATTAAACTACGAAAGACAGTGGCGGATACAGAAAAAGATAACGGAAGGTAAGAGGGGGGAGGTGATTTTGGACATTCGTATAAGGCACACATGAATAATGAAACGAGCTAACAGTGTAATGGAGCTAAGAGTAGATATAAGAGTTGTGAGTCAATCCTTATCGCCCATATCACACGTCCATTGAACTGTTACTGGTATACAAGAGAGTTTACAGATTTTTTTAACGTAGAAGAAAATGTACGAAAAAACTTACAATAAAATGATCGTAACCTATAAAGAAAATGCAATTAACTATAACAAATTTGTCTCGTACCCATATAATTAAAAGTACTATTTTTAATTTTTAATACAAACTTCTCAAATCTATACCACACATTTCCAATTTTGAACTACGCACTTTGTGTCACCGCGATTTAGCACCTTCTATTGCTTTACAACTTGTAGGGGTATCATAGAACACAACCTTGAATGTTCTAATATTGCTTCGACCACCACCGATTCGCGATGAATTTTTGTCAAAACTTGTTAAAGGAAAAAACCCTAGATTTTTTACACGCAAAAGCGCGTCGGGTGTGGGGAACCACAAATGTTTTCACTTTTTCCCAAGGATTTTCGCTTTTTCCGTTATCGCAGCGGGGGAAAAACTGCTCGCTCGAGTGGTACGATTGTGTTTTTCCTTTATAATACAATATTGTATACCTAGATGTGTTTCAAACCGGGTTGCACAATCAATTACCTACGCATCTTTTATTGTCCACTGATAAAAAATATCTATTTATATACACTTACATACCTATTATAATATACGTGCGATATACAAATATTGTTCTAATTTTTTAATTACATCTGTCTATTGTATTAGTTAGTGGTATTATGATTACGCGTGATTCGTACGTGTAAACGTATTACCCATTGTGTTTGAAAAAAAATAAATAAAACCTAATATTATTGTTTAATTGGACTCGGGATTTTTTATTGTATTACATAGATACGTTTATCTAATCAATAAAATAATAACGTTATACAAATAGAAATCTATCACATTGAACGTCTTGTTGGTATATAGAGTTGTTGTTGGTGCCTATACATTATTATTATGTAAATAATATTCTTTTCGACCGTTGTGTTATTTACCTACACGTATTTGAAATCATTACATAAAGTTGCAGTTATCTCTTGTTCATCGTCGTCGGAAGGATATGAACACAAATATTATTACCGTCGGCGGTATTGGTAAGCCTAATGTAAATATAAAATTTTTTATAAACGTAATTAATTATTGTATTGTGCTGTTATTATAATGTTGCAGCATGTTTAAGACCACGCGTGCTGTTGTAGATTCTCGAATAAAACGTATTCTTCGGGATTAATAATGTCACATTTGTTCCATAGGTACCTACTTACCCATATAAAACATCCAGGAGTTGCTCTTCTCCTTCGCCTCCGGTGCATCTCAATGGAGTCGGCCACCCTCGTCCAAAACTTTTACCTGGCCCGATCTCCCACCTCTCATACGCCGGCTGTCCTCATATCGTTCCAAATCGTCTATTTTGATTATAATTCTTAGTGTTTCTCATTATTCTCTCTTCCGTGCCCTTCCATGCCTTTCTCTTGCACGCCTAAGCTACCTCTGACGTACTCATTCCTTATCCTATCTTTAAATTCCAATGGAATTTTCTTGTCACACAAAACACCTGACGCTTCTTCACGCTTAATCCTATGTTTCACATCATAGCCGAGCGATTTTGTAAAAATGATCCTAGGTACTTACGACTTACAACCTTGCCTATTACCTCACCACTTATTGCTGTTAACTGTCTTGTCCCGTTCCTCCAAACTCATATTTTATAATCTCTCTATTTCTCTATCACTCTAGATGATCGAACCACTCAGTCTGCCCACGTCTCGTTTAGAACTCCCCACACTGTTAGACAGAGTTTTACACCGGCTGTCGACCCGACACAATCTCGTTTGTCCCTTCTAACGATAAGGTGATTTCTCCATCTTACATAAACAGTACCGTATACCGTAATGGAATCACACACCCGGACTTTTCATCAGTAGGAACTCGGGGCTCCGGGTTCGCTAATCCCATAGCATCATATGTCCCCCTGAGGTTACAAAAGTGAATATTAGTTGTATATGACATTAATCCGGTAATCCGATAATCCGGATTTAAGACTTCTAAACACTCGAATTTCAAAATGTATTGTGGCGATTAGTTTTTGATGAAAAACGCCTAAAATAATTGAAAATCAAAGTTTTAAAATCGAAAATTCGGTTTTCGGATTTCGGGTTCGAAAATCCGGACTATCGGACTTCGGCAAATTTTTCCCGCCACTAGTGAATCATATACATCATATCGATTCCGAAACGGAAAACAATAATATTGTGTGTAATTCGTTTGGTCCGTTTCGACTCCAGTGGCGGGTATATACAAACACGGTTCCAAAACGGCATTTGTTCAGTATTACCGCTGTTCATAATATTATACTATTACATTTTCACGAAAAAAAAAAAATAATAATAATAATAAATAACTTGTATTATTATCTGATAGAACGCGTACTCGGTCTCACTGCGATCGCAGTATCGAAGAAGTCCATATAGTTAGGTAATAAATCTCGGTGTATATTGTTGGAAAAATTAGGCGATTTCCGAATTCTTGAATTTTTGTTTTTCTCGATTCGAACAATCGTGTAGTAACATTATCAATACAAAAGGTTTTTTTTGGTTTTCGGTTATTTTTCTCGCGTTTCCGACGCGGTCCGAACACTATCGCTGTCATCCCGCGCGCACCCGTTCGGCCGGCCGGTCGGTAAATAAATTGATCGGCGTAACCCTACGGTACTGCCGCGCGGGAACGATCGGTTTTCAACAGCGATCCGCGCCGTCGCGGCGTGTTTATCGCGCGAAAACGCGCAAATCGGTCTGCCCGTAAACCGCCCGTGACCGCCTCCGCGTACGCTCGCGGTAATAATATTATTATCGTCGTTGTCGTTGCGCAGAAGAGGCGGGTAAGTGGGGGAGGGGGTGGTGTCGGCGGCGGGACCTTAATTGGCAATTACGCGCGTTGCGTGCGCGAGGAGGTCGGGAGGATTTTTTTTTTTTTTCTTCTTTCTTTCCCCCGTCGATATTTTTTTCGTTCGCCGCGCGTTTTACGAGACGGGGGGGGAGAGCGGCGCGGATACCCACTGCGCGCGTACACGGGCGCGTTTTTTCGAATGTCGCGTGTTTTTCGTTGTTTTTATTTTCCCCCTCGCCGCCGCCGCCGCCTCCCCCGGCGCTCGTTTTCGGGCTCCCGAACGCGCGGCCCGGGCTACCGAAGAATGCGCGCCGTTTACCGTCGCGTGTCGCCGGCCAATAAAATAAAAAACCACCGTCTAGTTCGGTGCGCCGCGCGTATTATCGCGTGCGCGTTTCGCGACGGCCCCGGACCGTGGAAACGCATTATTGTGTTGTCGTTATTTCGTTCGTGACCCCCGCGCCCCTCGCCGTACCCGCGTTCTGTCGTTATCACGAGCGCGCCGTCGTCGCAACGGCATCGCGTACGATCGCGATCGCGTTTCGTACGACATCGGCGGTAGACGGGAATACAGCACCGAACGAACGCGACGCGTTTACGCGCGAACGCGCCGTGCGGGATACCGTGTGGCGATTAATCGGCCGGCCGTCGGTCGGGTTAGGGCATAACGGGCAGGTAGACGCGGGTGCGGGCACGTGCCCGCCTGCCCGTGAACGCCCGCCCCGCGGCACGGGTTTTCGAGCGGACGTCTGGAAAACGCGCGACACTCACGGTAACGTTTTTATTGCGCCGTGTCATCGCAACGGCCGCGGTCGATAAGTCTACGGCCAACTCGCACCGTCGTATTGCGCGGCGGACGCGGTTTTTCTCATCGTTGTCGGGTTTCTGGGGTTGTTGGCGTTGTGCGCGTTACACGAAAACCAGCGTAATATAACACGAAAGTTGTTTTGGTTGTTTTTTTTTTTGCACACGACGCATCGGTTAACGATAACGGTGTCGCAATATTAATTTTAGTCGGGAACGTCAGGGGGCTCCCTGTCGTCCCCGTTGAGAGCTCCTTCCGGTCTGTCCGGTATTGATACGGTATTTCTTGTATTCTGGAATTCCGGACATGCTTGCGTGACATGTCTGATGGTCAGGACAACCAGGCAACTTTTTCGCACATTAGGCGCCGGATCGTTACTCATGAGGTGTGAGCGGGTTGAAAAGGCGTGCCCGATTCTTGCTCTCGTGACGGCGATTTCCCGGCGTCTTTGTAAACGATTCGGACGGACGCGGTTTATTGTACGAATGTTACAATATTTTGGTTGTTTTAGTTGTCACGTAAATGTTCGGGTGTGCCGACTACATAGATCCGTGCCGGTGCATTGTGCGCGGTTCGTGGTCGTGCTTGTTTGTAACGGTTAACGGCGCCGATTCTCGTGTACTATACAAAGGGGGTGCATAAATCTTCGGTCCTGCGGGAGAAGGGCCATTTTCGCACAGTGTTTTTAATGCGAACGAATTAAAATTCGCAAACGTGCCCGCGTGAAAAAGTCGCATGCGCAACAAAATTATATAAAAAAACGAAAAAATACGATTTCTCGCACTTCTTTCCGGGGGAAGAGGACCAAAAGTAAAAACGAAATTTAATACACACTTATATGTAAATTCAACAGATAACAGTTTAAAATTTTAAAAATGGAATTTTCGAATTTTATTTTTTGTGCGGGTGAATTCGAATTGAAGAAGCCAGAAGGGCTTAGCTACCGTTCTGGGTTCGTTAGTCGCACAGTTAGTAAGACGGACATACTTCGCCCGCGCGGGCGGACCGCTCTTATATGTGAGAAGTTGGGAAGGTAGTGGAGAGGAAATTAAACGTATATCTGTACGCAACGATTCGCCATTGCTGACGAAAAACGATTCTGAGCAGGGTTCGGTAAATAGTGTTGCTTTGTCAACAATATACATAATGCCATAATATGGTAAAATATATGCATTATATTATATTTTCTTTAATAATATTTGTTTAATACTGAACCTATTTTCCCGGTTTTTCCCGTTTATTGGGAAAACTCCCGGGGCAATCGAAAAAACGACTTTCTTAAAGTACAACCCCGGTCGTATTACCTTCCGGAAAAAGTGCTATCGTTGCGAACCGGAGCGAAATTGCCGGTAGAATAGTTGTCCACAGAAAAAAAAAAAAACAAACATTATTGTAAAACCGATGCTCCATTCAGAAAACAACGGTTAAAAAGACGTTACACGCACATTTATTCAATCCGTCTTGCGAACACGGGATACGGTAAAAACACGCTTGCTCAGACTGTAGGCGGAACTCGCTTAGTTTTAGCTTTAGAATAACAGTACCCGTTATGAAATTAATAGAAAACAATATGCCCGACGCTGCAGAAGACGTGGTGTTTTTTTTGAAACGTATTTTTCTTTAAGTTTTGATAAATTAAAAAAAAAAAAAAAAAAACTTTGAAAAATTCGTTATTCATAAACGGCGAATTTACTGTTCGGGGAAAACGCAACGTCTCGCCCTCCGGAACGCCGTTCTCGTTTGGTTTTCTAATAGGCGTGCTTGCTCCGAAACCGAAAACCAAGCGAGCGCTTTTGTAGTCCGTGTGCGCATGTTTTAACTTTATCGCACGTCTGTAAACGACGGAAACGAAAAACGCGTGACGTACGGTACTTCGCCGCGAAAACCGCGCCGGTCGTCCGGTTATGAAAACCGTTGACGCGTGCCGCGGCGTCGTTACAACCGATATCGGAAACGGACGGCGGAATAACGCGAATACACGGGGACTTACCCGTCCGTTAAAAACAGACCGAAATAAACGGATTTTAACGGTTTGTCGGAAATTTGTTTTATCTCCCGTCACACGATCGGCGTTGATAACGTTGGAACAGAGTAACGAACGATAAGGCACGCGTCCGAATACCGTAGTGACAGCCGCGCGAGGCCGCGGAACGACAGACGCCCGTTTCGAACAATCGATTGTTGTTCGTGTGCGAAACGGGGCATTGCTGTCGTACAGGTTGACCGCGGATGATCCCGGCCGGTTGGGATTGCGCGCTGCGATTCAAACGGGACCGGGGAATATCCGCCAGGAGGCGCGTACGGTTTTCGAGTTTAACATGGACGACGCCGAGATAGCGTTTCCGTAAATCGCTAATTGAACGAAACGTAAACGCCGATAAATGACGATGACGACAACGCGACGCCGCGCGTATTTCGTACGTTTTATAAATCCCGATCGGCTTTTGGCGTACGCGGCCTCGTCGGCTCTATAACGTCGCCGCGGCGAACGTCGACCTATTATCGAACCCGACTTCGGTCGGGCCGCGCATTGTCCGACGCGAAAACGCAAAGTCGACGCGCGTATGACGTGTCTCCGTTCTAATACGGAAACTTTTGGATTCTGAGTGAAGCGAAGGTTTTGCTATAGTACGATGTGTGTGTTTTTTTTTATTTTTTTATTTTTTCTGTCTGTAAACGACTTTTCTTCTAGAAATTTTGCTCCAATCGAAAAATGACAAGAGGCCTTTTTTTTTTTGCCAAATTCTGGCTCGCGTTTTTCGACTGATAACATTGCTGTCCATGGGTAAAATCTATTTTCAATTGTCGGACTGCGGTGTCGCCCAGACTATATTTTACGGTGTAGCAGAATTTCAAATTCAAAACAACCGCCCTACTCGAAAACTTTTTCCGCCTAAATTTTACTATCTAAAACCTAAAGAGTATAACGACGTTCATATCTATATTTCCACCCGACTATCCCGAGTCCCGATAGTTGTCAGGAACACCCGCCTATCCAAAATATGCCAGCTACTACACTTGGAGTATTGTTTGAGAGCCCACCGGTCGGCCGAACGTTTATAAATTTTTGTATATTTTACACCGGGTAAGCCAAATTCGAAATCGAAAACCGCTTTTCGAGTATTATACCCGTCTGCTGCATCGTAACACCGTCGTCGCGTCGATCTGCGTGCGCGTATCACGTCGCTTTGCATACGCACGCGGCGCCTATTTATAACTGCGCATGTTTCGTAATGATATGTTTTTTGTACGTTTTAATTTCGAATCCGTCGTCGAACAAACGGACCCGCGCAGGTATACGAAATATCTGGGGAGAAAAAAATTGACGGCGCGTGTGGAAACGACAAAAAAAAAAAAAAAAAACTCCGCGTTATTGTATTGTGTTTAATATCGGTACACGTGTAATCCCCGAGACATTATATTAATCCGACGATGATGATTCGACTATGGGTACACGTAGGTATATACCACAATGTCAACGCGACGACGACCGGTTTACCTTCCGTGTGTGTGTACAACGCGTACCTACGTATGCACACGACTGCGGGCCCGGTCGATTTTTTACGAGATCCTGTTTTACATAAATTATTTTATGCGCGCGGGATGAGAAATCGCCGGAATACGTTTTTATTCGTTTATTTTTCCACACACACGTAGTCGATCCTAATTTGTTAACCACCCGAATTTAATTTATAAATACCTACCTGAATGATAATAATGTATTACATTGCCGGTATCCATCACGCATTGTACAATAATGTCAATATACAGGGCGATCGACAAACGAGCGGTTTATCGAAGTATTTAAAAGCGAATTTGATTTTTTTTTTTTTTTTTTTAGATAATATTACTGGCTCGTTTAAGCTTTGAATTAGTATGCACTTTTGATTTTCGAATATCAATCTTCCGTTCGATCACGGGTGTAATGCGTTATAATATTATCTTCTCTATATATTCGAATCCGTGTTCGAAAGTAGAGGGTGTTGTCCAATAGTCCAACGTTGTGTACGTGTGTACTCGTTTCGTGTATAGGGAATAGGGGTAAAATAAATTGATTATGTTGTTAAAATGAAATAAACCTTAAACGGTACCATAATCGAATTCGCTTAAAATCCTTCGATAAAATCACCGGTCCACGATAAGTTGGTCACCCTGTATAAGTATAGTATTAAATGTATAAAAACACGTACATAAATATATACTACATAATACCTCCGTGTCGCGCGTAAGCGTTTCGAATAATATACTCGTGTTCGATCTTTTTTGATTTTTTTTTTTTTTTTTAATTGGCTTTTAATCAAATTCAAATTAAACGTCGAGATAAGAGACGATTTTCGGGTTGGGTTACGCGCGCGAGTAATAAAAACCATACACGATTATCGTTACGAAACAGTTTAAAACGTTGTTTTTTTTTGTTTTTTTTTCTAAACGGTATCGTCGCCATTTCTCACGGGTTATTAAAAACTCGATTTTCAAACAAAATATATAATATTATTATATAATCTTTGGTCTACACATACAACTCAACCGGCCGGTATATTTTTTTTATTTAATTGAAAACGGATTTTTACCTAAAACAAAATACACACGAATGCCGTAAAATTACTCGACGCGAGTATTTACAGTTTTGCTCGGTCCACGCATAATATTAGATTCCGAGCGCAGCGATTTATAGGTATTTTTTGTCGTCTAGTATTTATCCGGTGTTCCGCGGATAGAATCGATTCGGCCGAGCGGAAATTTAATAATGCTCGATAATTAAAAACGAACTCCATGATACTGAGTGCACTAGTCTGTAACGAAAAGCGTAATGCCATATTACCGACTTGTCGAAGATATCTAAAACGGCTGCTACTCTAATCACGGGGCGGGTGGGAGGACAAAAACCGTAAGACACCATTGTAATAATAAAAGAGATTGTTATTCGGTGTAATCGATAAACGATTTCTCCTAGATAATGTATAATAGTTATTTGCAAACACTATACGCGCGTACTACATAATATAGTATATTGGTTTTCTCCGGTTTAATCTATCGCAGCTAAATTCTAATATTACATTTTAGGTAACTTTGAAAAAAAAAAAAAAAAAGATAAAAGTAAATAGCTGATACCGTTAATGAGCGTGCGTACCACGGTTTTAGGTGGGAAATTCGGAAGATAGGATAGGTTTTACATTAAATTATTTAATTTATATCTGTACACGCAACGTGAAATCATTGCTGACGTAGTGTAACAGTTGAAATAGCACGATATAAAAACGCTTAAAAACGTCTCGCTGAAAAATTATATTATCGAACGAAATATAATACAATATAACTGCCTACGCAGTTGAGCAGATGTTCTGAAGTTTGATAATATTGTTCAATTTACACTAACTAATATTAAAACTATAACGATACAGAGTGTCGTCTTTGGTGAACGCGAATTTGACTTGCCTTGTAATTCGCTGTGTTGCCACCTAATTAAATCGAGACCAGTAAACCAGAATTGTTTGAAGTAGCGTATCACGTCAGGTGTCTACATATTAAAAAAAAAAAAAAAAACATAAATATACGTTTGGTATATTTATATTAATGAAACTCGGATGGGGAGGGGTTTCCAGACATCCAAAACACTCCCCTGATTATGCTACCGATTGAGACAGTATGATGTGGTGTAGGACTTTATTAACATAGTCTTAATGTAGTCAGCTGATATAATTTAAAATATTGACCTCAATAAAAACGACTCGATACTAATTTATGACTATATATAAGTAAACTGCGTTTAACATATAATGTTTAGATAACCTAACCTAACCTTAAAACATCTACACAATGTACGTTGTTGAATACGATCACCGAATCCCGATCTTTGATCCGTGAAGTCGTCCGCAGCAACCAGCAGTCTTGGCTCGAAGGATTCGTGTGCATAAGTAAATTGAGAAAAAGCGATAAAGGAAAACAAAAAGAGATTTACGAAAAAATGAAGCGCTAATGTTATACAGACGAGCGCAATAATTAATAATAATAAACTATTGTAAACGTTTAAAATAATGGTTTTAATGAATTTTCGAAAATAAAAATAAAAATGTAAAAACGACAATTAATTGCAATGAAACCTGTACATAGTGGACAGGAATTATTGAGGATAAAAAAGCCCCGGGAAAAAAGCCCCTGACCAAAAACCACATAAGGACGTAGGAAAAATAAACCCCGAAGAAGGGAAAAAGATCCCTAGGGAAAAAATACAGCTATTTTCATCTTAAGAAAATTGAAAAGAAGGCCCGGGAAAAAGTCCCATTGTAAATTAACATAATATAGTGATAACGTCCATTATATAAAAATAATAAAGTCATAACCGATAAACGAAATAAAAAACGTACGGAACAGGATATTGTGAGTAGATACACTTTTGTTATATTTATCTTTTTTTTCTGATTTATTGATTGAAAAACCCTGTACAGAATAGTATAAAATATGCTTTTGGTATAGGTAGGTACCAAATATATTATGTTATGTTGTATATTTGGACTCAGGGTTTTGTAATAATAACTTTCGTATATTTGTAGTCAATTGAATTATTGTAAGAATATCCGATTGCAGTTTTTTTAGTAGGTAAATATCAAATAAATATTATTTTCCTTCGTCGGGGCGTTTTTTTCCTAATACCCCAGACAGTCACGAGACTGTAAAAAACGTCCGTTATAGACAGGTGTCCGAAATAGACAGGCACGGGCGATTCACAGGAAAAATTAAAACGAACAGAGAAAAATGTACAACACTCTAATAGCGAAGAGATATGGAATACTGCAATACTAATAATATTAAAATGCGAATGTTTGTCACTGAAACATGCAAAAACGGCAGAACGGATACAGATGAAATTCGGTACACATAATGAAATATTGAAATTATATAACACATTGAATACGTTTTGTCCCAGAATTCACTGAAGGGTATTTGATATTGGTATTTTTGGTATTTTTGAAACGAAAACCTAATCAGTTTTGTTGATTTATTGGCTACTTTGGTGATACGGACGATAAAAAAAAAAAAAATAAAATAAAATGTGTAGTTATTATTAGTTCATTTGGTTGTCGCGAACAAATGAGTACCCTTTATAAATTACCGGACAGCAACGGTCAACACTCGACTTCTCGACTTTGATAGATTAATACGGGAGTTGTTCAAACTTTAAAGTCCAATGCGGTGTTATTAATGTACTTTCAGGCACCACAATTGTCAAAGTTGAATAACTTTTTAAATTTTCTCCGGCGAATTCCAACCATTTTCCAAAAATATCCAACAACTCAGAATAGGGATTATTGGAACATTTTTTTTTTTTATGTTTTGTGAACTTTGCGGTGTAAAGTTTTATATGCCTGGAAACAGGGAGTCACGGGCAAACGCGGAGTTACGTTCTTATACTTCTATATACCGGATGAACCATTTAATTGGGTACACTCATTGTCTCGGAAAGTCACACAAACGATACTCCTCTACTCTCCTCCGACCCAAACTTAAAAGTGGAGTATCTCATCAACGGATTGACGGAAATCAAAAATTCTAACACTAAAATTTATTTTAACTAATACTCCATCTATTTATGGACTTTTCAATATAGGTTGCCGTTTGAAAATCAAAAGTGACAAGTGGTTTTACCCCGGAAAATTAGGGCGACAAAAAATAACATAAAAATAAAATCCTACAGCGGCTTGGTTCTGAAATGTTCTAGAAAAAAAATTCCGGAAAAAGTTAACACATTCCGATATAATGGGTGGGGCGTACTCACTAAAATGGATCATCACCTGATATAGTTTCCTGTGGACAGACAAAGTCGAGCTAGTAGACAGCTACAGTAACATTGTAATACTACTAAATCCGAAACAAATATATTGACGATATCGAACACCTATATGGTTATATCTGAGTTGGTAATACGTGTTTTTTCTCCGTCCAAAATAATATCGTTATTCCCGAATTTATTCCCGGGATTTCCCCTCCGTACCCTACGTCCCGACGGCAATAGTTTATAGTAGGGAGACGCTAATAAAAAAAAAAAAGGTAAAAGAAAAAACAAGCAAAACTAATAGATGCGCTCCTCCAAAACGATTCGAGTACTGATTTTTTTTTCGTCATAATATTATGATGATGCGCGTTCCTGGCTGTCGGCCATAAACTATATATATATAATACAATACACGCACGCGTTATATTATTATTCCGTCTCATCGAAACGAAATATATATGTATAATAATAATACTAGAAGCTGACTATGTATGTGTATATACGCGTTTTTTACTTAGAGACGTTTTTTTTTTTTTTTTTTCACTTTTCTTACCGACGACGACGACGACGACGTATTTACCGTGTTTAAACTATGATAAATCAAGTTAGAAAAAAAAACACCAACAGGTTTACATTTACAGACGAAAATAAACGAAATCCTAATTATTATATAGTCGTTAAACTACGTGTACGATATTATTATCGTCTCTATCGTGAATATCACACAACACGTTTGTTAGTCCCCCTCCCCCCTCGAGACCGCTTAAGAGGCCGTCGCTGTGCCGTTTACTGCCGTCCGTCTTTATAACGGGCGATCATAAAGACAAATAATTAACTTAAATTTTCGAAATATTTCGTGCGATTCGCAGACGACATGGGTTTGACGGCGTTGTTTAAGCCTCTAATACGGTATAACTAAATGACGGACATCTGCAGCTATACTTGAGGAACTGGACCGGATTACAATATTGGCCGATGTTGTTACTTTATGAAACGCAGTGCCGTACCTCGGTCTCTCTTACGGGGGCAGGGGGAGCGAAATATATTTTTACCCATTCTTAAAATAGCAAATTTCTTACAAATTTAAAAATTGTAACAATGCACACATATTTTCACATATAATTATACGACCCACGGGGGGGGGGGGACGAATGCCCCTTCGCCTATTGTATTTTTCGATATTTCAACCGTGAACATTTCAAGAGAATGATTCTGTGTTCATAGTCGTACGCAAAACATACGGAAAAGCTTCTGAAAATAAATCACTTATAATTTTTACAATCCAATTGAATAGATTGCTTTTAAAAATTTTCTAAATATCCAACTCATCGTGAAACGTGTACAAGAAATCGCACACTGTAATTTTTTAAATAATTCGTATTTTAACATAAAAATTTAAAAAACTCCGTTTCTGTCGTCCTCTATATGTTATCATCTATACATTTAAAAATTTTATATATATATAAAATATCTATGCTTATTAAAAATTAAATAATATATGTTGTTTCATCGCTAAAACCGATTTTACAGGACTTTTCACGAAAACGAATTGTTTGCCCATCAACAATGCAGAAACGGAAAATGGCGCGCTGTCGACGGAATCTATTGATAATATATTATTATATTATGTATATTGATTATGCTCCGGGGATTTTTTTTCGAAAAACAACATTAATAATCGAACAGTTCAATATTATCAGTCACTAATAATTTAATTTCTCCTTTGCAATACGTATATTTAAACATTTTCGGTTTTTTTTTTTTTCTTTGACGATTTTCGATAAATAATGCAATAGTGTACCAATAGTGTACCGCCCAAGGTACTATTATATAATAATAATAGGTACCTGTTCGGATATATAATATCCGTTTTTATTTTTTAGTGAATTGTACTCCACCGTTTTTTTTAGATTAATCTATCGCAAAGGTGACTCCCCGCGTGTTTTTTTTTTTGTACAAATATTTATTTTTTACACGTTTCCAAGTACCCGGATTCTTATATTATATCATTATCTCCTGCGGTGAATTGAATTCCACGTGTATAGGGTCCATGAAAAATCGATAATGATTATAAGGTTTTTGGAGGAAAAAAACACCATTTATCTTCGTTATACTATACACGGACACGGCTTTCTATTTGTCATATTATTGCAGTATATTGGCAATTATATTCTCGACCACACTTTATAATATCACGTTGAATACTCGAATTTATTTGTTCGTACTAGTATAATAATATGAATATCGTTTGTATAACATTTTGAGATGTTATGAAATGTTTGATTTTCAAAAAACGAACTGAAAATTACCAATAACCGAACCGAATATAGTTCGGTTCAAAAGTCAATGGATGTGCGGTCAGTAACTCACGCAGGATTTTTTTTCAGGAGAGGTTTCGTTAATAATAATTTCTTAGACGGGGGATAACACAAATTAAAAGTACAGTACTTTTACTACTGAATAAATGGTTTTTGATTAAATTAAATTTTATTTTATTCTGTGGTACAAGATATTATGTTGTTGACTGTAAAACTTGATTTAAAGAACGTATTTAAGGAAGAAATTTCCGGAAAGGTTTCGACCCCCTCACCCCCCTCCCCTATATGTACCCCTATATGTATGTTACATACTTTCGATTATAAATTAACTAATATTTTACTGGTACTTTAAATTTTGAACCTTTTGATTTTTTTAAATGTTCGAAGGTCGAACTTTGACCTTGAAAATCACGTTTCGTAATGTCACTAATACCATTTTATCTATCCCAGTTTTTAAACGCAGATTTGTCCAACGAATTTTCATGTGAACGTAACAACCTCCAAAGCCATGTAAACGAAATCGTCTCGAATAATAAATTCGTTTTTAAAACCCGACGGTTTGATTTTTTATCCCTTCATTATATTTACTCCCCATTTATTTATTAATTAACTCGTACTATTACAAATGTGTGCACTGTGCAGTGTCAGAGAGGGCGTCCTCTCAACGCGATGGCAGTCTTTCGATCGCGCCGTGTAACTATTATACCGTATGTTATACACCAGGGGTGTTTTTATGAGGGAGAGCTGAAGGGTATGAAGCCCCATCCGTAAATAGTCGTTTTAAATAAGAGCATAGCAAACAATTCGCTGCAGGGACTTTTTGCACACATAAGTGCATAGGTATACCACGACGACGTTATCCGGTTACTCGTCATTATAAAAATATTATGTTTGTGGTTCGATCCTTTGACCACGAGCCGACCGATTCCGCGCTAATATTACACAGATCTCCGATGCCCGCACGTTTTATAAGTATACGTGTGTTTTCCCGTTATTTTTCCAATTATTATGAAAACCGTTTGGAAAATCATAAAACAACCTCTCTAAGGTACCAACTATATAAAACGCTCCGAATATGAAAATCGCAATGCACAGACTACCTATTACTGTCTAGTATCCCTATGCCCATTCCAGTAATAATTAATGACAATTTTTGAATGCTAATTAGATAGTACCCGCGATAAAATAAATAGGTATGTCAGCAACTTAGTGATGTTCCGCCTCTCTTCACCTAGCCATAATCGTAGTTCTCGGTTTCTCATTGGTCACGTATTTATTGTATTATGATTTTTTCGTTTTTGCTGTGTCGTACACAGTACACTCGTACTTCGGGATTTCTATTTCCTATGATATTTCTTAGCATGTTATCAACAACCAATTGAATGACGAAACTACGAGTGCATATAAAGTGTATATAGTGGTAAGGATGCGCACTGTTGACAATTACGTGATTTTTTGCTGGCCTACCTATTTATTTGTCATGATTGTAAGTACATATATTAGATACGCGAAACAATGTTTATGCATTGTTTATCTCATCATTATTGCTTTTTATGTTAAATGCGACGACGTAACTGTTATCTCGATCGCAGACGATTCTTTAAACTTCGTTACCTCGATCTTTTATCCGGACACAAATTTGTCGGCAAATTCCGCTGCCGGACCTAATGATATTTTCCCCTGCTACACCGCTACGCCATATTGCTATCATACTATCGCTGTTACCATAGTATTATCGTACGCTACTATTATCGTCATTGTCGTCGTTGTGCGGCACGCGATTCTACTGTCGGTTATGAACCGCCCATTATTGATACCGTATACCCACCCGCTAATGCCCCGCTATCTTCTGCGGACAAACCTGCCGGGGGCCCCGATCGTTAAGTCCGATTGCGACGTCGATAAACGGCCGTGTGCGGTGTACAGCGTGATAATACGCGAAAGTAAGCACGCGATAATAACAATAATAAAATATTCGATAATTTCCGATAAACGTCTCCAGCCCCCCGCCGCCACTCCCATCGGGGTGTAAAACGCGCTTAATGGTACACGGACTGTATTATTGTGCATCGGGCGCGTTATATTGTCGGTATATGTATCATATTAATATGTCGGCCCGTCATCGTCGTCATTACAATACAATATTATTGTAACACACGACTGCTATTATAAAACGACGTTAAAAAAAAAAAATAAATAATCCGATTCATTGATGAATGCCACGACGAAACGCACAATAATAATGCGAGTATATTATACGAGACACTGGTATTAATGTATTATGGTAGGTTAGGCCGCCTATAATACAATATACGGTCCGGTTTTTTTTTTAAAATTTTTTTCACGCTGTTATTACTATTCGAATAGTGGGTACTAGGTAGGTAGGCGTATATTATTATAATATGACGTCGACTAAATACAACAATACGTGTCGTGGGTTCGGTTTTTTTCCATTCGAAATGGCTTATTTTTTTTCTTCGTTGTCGTCCCACAAGACAAATTGAAAAAAAAAATACCGTATATAAACCCCCATCGTATACTTCCGGTGTATCGTCGAGGGTATAGGCCGGATCCGAATCGAATCGGATCAATAATATTATTTGCCTTATAACACGAAGCGAAAAAGCGAATGTTATAACATTAATAACGAACACCTATAATGTTTCGGCCGTTTCACCGCATGCAGGTAGGTACATCATCATTATTGTAACACTGCGGACCCCAAAAGCTAAACATAATAAAATATTATCTGTTACGGTTGTGTCTCAATGGACGATGAACACGAAATATACGCACGGTCCGGACAATACAATATATATAAATATATGTTGCTATCACACTGTATAATATAATATAATATCGTCTAGTCCCGCGTCCGTATACAGACGAGAGTACACGTCTCCGAATACGCGCCAAAAACCGTCACGAACACGCGTTTAAATTACAAAATATAATAGATAAAAGAAGAAAAAAATACGGCAACGAGTATTCCAAAATTCGTGTTATTATATTATTATCACAGGTATGTGGTACGAGGGCGCATTATGATGGAAAATCCGGAAGTATTTATCGCCATGGGTCACTGTTATAGTTATCGTATGGAAGCGGCCGGTTTGTAAGGCGGCATGGGATCTAAGATGATTTGGTTTACATGGACAGTGTATACATACCAAAACCAACGATAGATCATTGTGATAAAATTCTGATCGGAGCTCGGTAAACCGACAAGGTCATAAGTATTGTAATCGGGATCCATCCCTTCGCTTGTAACCGAGTACCCAGGAAATCAACGGCAATAAAATCAATGTCTCGTCAGATTGTCGTTGGTTTTTTTATTGAAATTATCTAAAGATAATTAGAAATATTGTGAGAATATAATATCGTTACCAACCTTCTTAGTCTTACGGATATAGGCGTGAATAGGAAGGACTATGAGACTAATAATCCACCCCTTTCCCTCCGAACTGTTGAATAGACTCCCTCCAAAAAAAAAAAAAAAACTAAAGATTTATTCAATCGTATATGAATATGATAACTTATTAAGCATATAATGTACATGTATGGCCTATTTTTTTTTTCGCATTCATTTTTTAAAAAAAGGTAAAAATGTTTTACCTATCAATAAATGATAAAGCTTCTTACCAGTTGTACACAATATTAGTATACATACGTTATAGCGTCCATTTTTATCATTTTGTTTTATGGCTCTGCCCCGGAATTCGGCAAATGCTGTTCGATTTGTCAACATAACTTTTGTATTTAACGGGCAGGTAATAACCGAAGTAACATTGCGTACGATAAATTCATTAACAAACTCCGACAATCACTGTTCTTCACGTTAAATATGTTTTGCAATTTAATAGATTCGAAGCATTTTTACGCGTCGAAAAGGGGTTTACCGAGAAAAAACGAGCAGACACTCGCCAGTAAAACTTTTTGTAGCAAGGTACTGCGCTATAGTACCAAGTACATAAAAATCTACTGAGCGGAATAACAGAAGAATACTATGGGGGAGAATAGTCGAGGAAGGCCATCACTCGGATACATAAACCAAGTAGTTAGAGAGTAGCTAAGGCGTGTAACATATTATGAATTAAAACGTAAAGCGGAGAAGCGCGAAGAATGGAGAAATATGCTGCCAATCAGTCAGCGGGCTGCAGTTAACACAAAAAAAAAAAAAAACTGCGTTATACGTTCGTCATCTAAGACGACAATGCAGATTGTCATGTAGAATTAATTATAATCAATAATTCGGTACGAAATTCGAGTTTCCGTTTACTCTGCCGTCGTATACGGGCATTCCGACCGTTGATTTACAGTATAATAGACGAAATGCGAATTGTGTGTTTTTTCCGCGAAATATTCGTCTGGCGCCCCTCCCCTCCCTTCCACCCGACTACCCGGTAAGTACCCGCTGGTATAATATCGTATTTTATACGATACTCCGGCAATAACGACGACAATAGTGTAACTAAGTATGTATATATACTATACTGTATGTAACCGTAGCATATTGGGGATATAAATAAAGTATATCGGCATTTGAATCACGTCGTATGCGCGGCCGGAGAGCACGCACACGCGTATTATAATATACACACGACCGCGAACCCAATTACGGGGCGATGCCTTTTTAAGGGCACGCCGGACGAAAAATAAAAAAAAATAAAAAAAAAAACAATAATAATAATAATAATAATAATAAAAACAAAACGGACGGCGGCCGTCTTGCGCCGCCACTGCCGCCGCTGCCACTATAGTGCCTTAAGGGGGCGGCGAATATACGTCACGACGCAAACAGAGACGTCAATTTAATGAGACGAACGCGCCGCGTACCGTACAAGCGTACATACTGTATACAATAATAATAATAATAATACGCTCGCGCGCGCGTGTGTGTGTGTGCATGTGTGTGTGAGTGTGTGTGTGTGTGTACTGTATACGTATACGACAATAAAATAAATGAATACGTAACGAGACGGTCTGTGTGTATAATGTTATTCGTGAGCGAGATGATAAGAGCTGCGCGAGCGCGGCAAATGAGATCGCGATACTTATACTGCACGGGTATACGTAGACGTCTTATACTTACCGTGTAAGACGCGTGTATACAGAGCGTTTTTTTTTTTTTTTTTTTGATTTTCAACTTTTTAAGTTGTTGTGCGGAATTCATTTAAGCCCTTTATGATCTGGACCAAAGATTCAGTACTACACGCATGCGCGGCATTTTATATTTTTTGTTTCTGTACGAAACATTATTATTCGGTGGGTACGTTATGGTTTATTGATGGCCACTTATATATTTTATTTTTCCTATGGATCAATTCTAGGCTTACTCGCGAGTATAAAAAAAAATAAGCAAACGGACATAATTCGTACGATGGTCAGGCCACCATTTAATGTATATATGTACACGACGTTTCATCATTGCTAACGAAAAAAGTGATTCTGATCGGAATTCGGTTTTACACGTTTTGATTGGCCGTAATATTTACGATTTGAAAACAATACATTTCGTACAATTTCTCGTTTTTTCCCGGTTTTTCCATTTATTATGTAAACCCTTGGGAAAATCGAAAAACAACGTCTTTGGAGTACCGTCCCAGGAAAATCTCTTTTCGGGAAAGGTGTTACACGTGAAAATCGGAGTAAAATTTCTGGTAGAAAAGCTGTTAACGAAACAAAATAAACATCATTGTACAACCAAAATGTAAAATAATAATATTTTGTTTTCCCCGAAAAATTCTCGTGTACTCGAATACGCCCTGCTGTGGTGCAACACGCGTTATACACGATTTCGCACTTTGGAAAATAATTAGAACATCGATTATCCGCTTTCGAACACCCGCAACGCACTTTTCCTGTTAATACTGTTGGAAAATATACGTAAGCGTATACAATATGATATTTAGGTTGGCCACGCGTATAAGCTGTCTTTACCGACTTTATCCGAGTGAATCGATATTTCAACACATATTACGGATATCGGTATAATTGAGCTAAACGGACGTCCGTCGACATAGTATGTGGCGACCAGAAGCGTAATTAAGAATGTTCTAGGAGGTGGAGGGGAGATATCAAAATAATGTGTGGATAATCGGTGATAAATCACTGTGACATGTTTCGCCAAATTGGATGTATACTTAACTAAAAAACACCCTCCTCCCGAAACACCACGATTCATATTGAAATTATACATCCGACATTTATCGTTTCAATCTGCCCGAGAAACTATTCTATTCTATTTCCGAGATAGAGCTCGTTCGGTCCGGCTGAAGGACCTGCTAGAATAATGTCCGAAATTAACGGGTAAAACAGACCCAACACAGTGCACGGGACTGTAATAATAATATAAATAAATATAATAGTTTCTATTTTCGGGGGAAAAATAAAAAAAAAAAAATATAATTATCGTGTAAAAAAATATACGAATGTTACGAAAGCTAGTGGAAAATTGAGTTATTGTCGAAAACGTATGTTTCGCTCGCATGAAATCGCGAGTCCGCGGCTTGAAGAATTACGTTTTTTTTTTTCAAAAATCCGCGCGTCGCGAAAGGTCGAGAACCGCCGGACCTTTTCGTTAAAAACGCGTCCGTCGTAGTTTCCGAACCGTATATCGTGGTGGTCGCCGGGCCGCCGATACGATTTACGGTGGTGAAACGTCGGTTTACAACACCGTATTATAATATTACGATAAAATAACGTATACTGCGCCCCGGGCCGTACGCCGCACCGGTGCGGCGTAACCGACGACTGGATTGTGCGGAGCGAAAATATGCGTGCGCGTCGCGTGAAGTTATAGTGTAGCGGGCGCGTGACAAAGGGTGAAATGTGCGCGGGGCACTAGAATAACGCCACACGCCACCGCACCTGGTTGGTTCGGAATTAGCCTTTATTTTTTTTTTTTTTTCCTTCTCCGTCTACTACTTCTCGATGCCGAACACACTGTGCACACACGCACACACGCGCGTATATACGTACAATATAATACACTCCTCGGGTCTATAAAATATGTATTAAATTCGATTGTCCGCCCGCCGACGCGGCAGAAAAAAAAAAAAAAAAAAAAAACAAATCTCCGCGCTCTTCCGAACGCACACTCGCGCCCGGTGGTTTCTGCGGCGGCGGCGTCTCTCCTGTGGCGGCGGACACGACGGTCGGAGGCCCGGGGAATATTAGGGTTTTTAGAGCCGTACACCGACGTATTGTCATTTCAGTACAAACGAGTACGCAAGTCGGTATCGGTAAATAATAACGCGCGCGTTGATTCGACAAAGTAAACGGAATCGATAAATCTCGTTTTATGACTTGTCAGTTATACCGGGCAAAGTTCAAGCATACCGTATAAAATATACTCGTGAATTTGTAAATGTTGCATAATAATTACGTATAGTAACAGTATAATACAATAAATAGTAATGCCCATAATATTTGGTATATTACGAAGGGAATGGATGATATACTGCTGTTTGGATGTATACCGCCGTTTTAGTAGTGGATTCGGTTAAATCGAGCGATCGAATCTGTATCTGTACGCGATCAAAAAACGATCCCGAGCGTAGTATATTTTATTAACCGTATGCATTTCCCCTCGTTTCCCTCGGTGACCGCCAGGAATCAACGAAAAACTGCACAAAGAAAATCTAAAAATCACCCGCTCCGTCATGCGCCCATCAAAACGCTCAACGAAAAAAAATTCCTCTCACAAAGTTTTCTATTTGAACGGTATTTCTATTGGAAAAGTTGTTCGTACAGACACAAAAAAGAAAAAGAAAATCTCATCCCGTATTACGGTAAAACCAATGCAATCCTCGCTACGCGTAGAATCAGCAAACAAATTGCATTGTAATTAACACATTTTTTTTTCTACGTTTTGTCAAGGAGGAAATTTCCGGACTTGCCCGACCGTTAAATCCGCCGCCGAATCTCTCGCGGACGTCCGTCGTTGTTGGCACGGCCGTTTCTTGTTTTTCCGTCGGACTTCCGCGGCGAAAAGATCGCGCAGAACTATTACACCGCAAACATATTATTATTATTAGTTCGGCGCGTGAAACTTTCTACACCGGAATAATATTGTAATTCGACAGTCGACGTTCGTTGTCGAACAATTCAATATTGCGTACGGGTGTTATACACCGATACGTACCGAACTGTTACCGCAAAGTCGAATTATCTTAACGATATTGTGCCGCGCCTGCGGCGGTTATACGAGTTATTCGTCTATCGTTATAATATGTACGAACATACACCCCGACGAGTTTGACCGAAGTTTGCAATGTTCGCGGACTTTACTGAATTGCGCGTATTATAGTTCCGCCGTCACTGCAAGCCATTAACAAACCGAACGTAAACGATACGATATGGTTTGAGAACCGCACAGATATATTACCGGGGAAGAAACGTGGACCTAGGAACATTTAGTACGTAAAATCCACGAAAAAACGTTTAAAAACCCCACGTGAGCGCATTGGGATTTCGAAAAATGTTCCGAATAAAATGTATGCACACGCGTGGGTACCGGAATCGAGTACGAAAATAATATTTAAAAACGACGGACATAATTCGCACGTGGTTGGGCCGCTGTTGTAGGCGAGAAGTTGGAAAGGTAGAAGAGGGGAGATTTAACGTATATATCTGTACGTAACGATTAACCATTGATAGCGAAGAAAATACGATTCTGAGCGCGGTTCGGTTGATAGTGTTGCTTTGTCGACAATATATATATAGATACCATATTATGGTAAAATAATTACGAGTGCATTATATTACATTTACTTTAGTAATATTTGTTTAATATTGTACCTATGTTCCCGGTTTTTCTCATTAATTGGGAAAAATCAAAAAAATGACCGCCTTAAAGTGCTATTATTGTAAATCGGAACGAAATTGCTGGCATAAAAGTTGTTTACGGATAAAAAAAAAAAATACAATAAATATCATCGTTATAAAACCAATACATTCTTCGCTCCATTCAGAATCTAAAACTCGAATTTATCGAATGCCTACGTAATGAAAANATCATCGTTATAAAACCAATACATTCTTCGCTCCATTCAGAATATAAAACTCGAATTTATCGAATGCCTACGTAATGAAAAGCTCAAGAATCGACAGAATGTTTTGAACCCTCAAAACCGCGTCAAGAAAAGGCCGACGAAAATGAAAATTGCGGGTGTCTGTATGAACGACAACAGAAGACAAAAAAAAAAAAAAAAAAACGACTTAAAATAATAAAAGCCAATTAATGTCGGGGCCAAACTTTTTCGCCGACGAAACAATATTTCCCCATGCGTTTATTCTCGATCGGTGCCGAATTCCGTAGTGATAAAAGAACCGTTTACAGTAAAATCGAAAAAGTAAACGTCGTTCGTCTGTCCGGTACGAGTATTAATGATAATATTTAAAACCAAACACAAAAATACACTCAAAACTATATTACTCAAATATAATAATCGTTGCTCGCCTATTAGTTTATTACGTAACGACCGTTAATTATTGTATTATTACCTATATCATTATTGAATTGTCTGATTGCCCGCATATTACTTCGGTCTTTGCCCTGCAGTTAATTTTTCATTTTAATCTGTCCGCACAAACATTTTACGATATATGTATAATAATAATAATAACAATAATATTGTAGCACGTATACGATGATATTTTTATAGACCGGGCAAATATTAGTGACGTTTAGTAACATCGTGAGTAAATGGCCAATAACAATCGGATTATTATTACCTTTGTATGCGACGTAATTGTCGAGACAATTAGAGAACGATATTATACGGCGTAGAGAATTGTACTGTGCAGTACGGCGTTTGCGACGGAAACATATCCCAACACGGAGTTTCGAAAACCCCGTTTCCATCCCCGTCCCCGCAGTTAACAACCGCTGTTGTCCGCGAACGGTTTAAAATGCATTTCCTTTCGTTTTTCACCCTCCTATAGGGGTTAAATTTCGAAATTTTTTTTTATTTTTTTTTTTTTTTTTTACGTTTTTTCTACGATTTCAAACAGTCGGTGAAAAAAAAACAACGCTGTTATCGCGTTTCGACCGCGACGCGCGCGCCGCGATACCGCTAGGTACCGTATACGGTACGCGTTACAGGTGTACCGCTCTGCTCATACCCGTGTCCGCTATGAAATACGCTGGACAACGGACCGTGGCGCGTAGCGGGCCCGCCGAGAAAAGTGACCGTGCCTCGACGAAAAGCGTTTGTGTTTTTTTTTTTTTTCCTCTAAAACGTAATTAGTAATTTACACGATAGGAAAAAAAAACAAAACAAACGCGCACACACACACACACACACACTCGCGTATGCACGGCAATAATAACACAGAACAACGTAACATATAGCGGATACATTATTTATTAAACGTAAATGTTACATCGCATAATGGCATTATAATGTATTCGAGTACGAAATAAATTAGTGCAAGTACGATATTTGCCGCTTGTAAAAAAAAAAAAAACGCACGATAACATCGTTTAGGCATAAATTTCCGTTTAATTATGACATTATTATATTTTCGTTTTTTTTTTTTTTTTAATCCTCCGTCCGTCGTTCCGTCTTGTAATCATCGTTACGGATGATATGACGCGGTGTAATAATAGTACCGTAACACGCGTCGTCGGCGGCCAACGCTGATATTATTTTCTAATCGTCGATTTCCGCGACGCTAAAACACAATAATACCGTACACAGTGGCGTAACAAGGACCTATGGGTGTTCGCGTCAAAAACGAATCGGAAGTACACGTAGGCATGTAAAGTATCTTCACTCTACAGAACATTGTAGTCATTTCAGTTGAGTTGTTGAACGTTTCGAAACACTCCGTATATCGTGTAACCCATCGGGCTGAAACGGACGTGAAAAAAACAAATGTTGATTTACTTACGTCCCAAAGTCAACGTTGGAATCGAATAGCTATACATTAATTAAACTGTACAAGAATACGTAATCACAGTAATTATTATTAATTAGTTTACTATATTTAGATACTAATCTAACCTATAGTTCACATTAAAAATATATTATAGCAATTCGAATATAGTTTTTTTTTAATTTATTATTAATATTATTGACATACCGACGTCGTTAATGTGTTGATTTTTTTTTTCTTGCTTTGAGACATTGCTTTGAATTGAAGACATTTTTAAACCGTTACCTCTGTGCAGTGTTTCGGAACTACGGATCTTTTTTGAGCGACACCGAATTGTTCCTATTAAATTCGACAGCAGGTCACGTCCTGCTCTACGTGCCGTCTACTGCGGTCATTATTATAGAAAATCTCACGTGTCCCGTATTAGTCCTAGTGCAGGTGGGAAGAATCCGGATTTTCGGAATCCGAAATCAAACATGCATTTAAAATACGGATTTTGAAACTTTGATTTTGGATTATTTTTTTTATGCAATGTACCTACGCATTTTGTATACATATTTCAAATGCACATAAAAAATGAAACAGGTTCGAAAAAAAAAATCAAATACTCGGACTTTGAAAACGGTATTTTTGAATTGATCCGGATTTATGCGACGTCGCTAACATATTGGCACATGAAGCGGACACGGTAAAGTTGGATAATTTCGAACCGTACGGGCGCGTATGGTTCGGACGACTTTACAAACGGGCGCTATCGGCGAACGCGTGCCTAATAGGGCCGATTATGGGCTCGGGCTTAGTCCGGCCCGCGTTAAATTCGAGACCGATAATATTGTTGGACACGCGCGGAATTTATAGCCGCGGCCCGGCACGGAAAACTGCGCGCGCGTTGTTATCGCCGGCGGCGGTCCGAGCCAGTTAAACGTTTTGAAGTCCGACCGTATCGGGGCGCGCGCGGACGATAAATTAAATTATGCTCGACAACGGCAACGATATATACGATTATTATTTGTTATAAACGCCGCCGCCGCGTTGTGTATGTTTTATTTTTTAATTAAAAAAAAACCAATAATAATAACGATCCGTAATAATTTATGAAAATGAACGCCATAGACGACGGACCCTTTGCGCGCGCGTTATTATTCGCGCGAATCCCGTAACACGGCGACGCCATCGGACGCGACTATACGAACAATGTTGTAATCAGTCATTATAATTGTTATCATTATTTATTGCGGAGGCAGGCCGGGGGTATACGTAGTCACGTTACGCGCGCGAATCGAAATAACCGCGGCCTCGGCGATTCCTTTTTTTTTTGTATTCTACTAACGGGTCCGCAATACGTTGAGTCGCGGACGATTTCGATGACGATTATACGAATTATTCGTTTTCCCCCCTCCCCCCCCATTTAGATTTTGTAAAAACGATACGGGCCGGCGATACACGATAACCAATCGGATAAAAAATTGCTCGAACGGTTGAAAAAAATAAACAAGATCGGCAGAATTAAATTTGCAGTACGCCGCGCGATAATTAGTAGGTACATCACAATGTCGCCGAGCGTTTGTATCCGAATTAGATACGGTTGGTTGTTATCGAGTAATGCGGTTCAACGACAATTTGCACGCTACTAATTTTGATTTTTAGTTTGTTTCGTTTACCATAGTGGTAACGGTAAAATCTCAGCGAAAGTCTGACGAAAAACATTATTTATTTTATATTTTAATTTTAGTGTTTGTACGTGTATATGTTTATTATTAACCTTTTTCAAAGCGTATAGGTTTTTTTTTTTTTTTTATGAAAGTCGGTCCTCTAAGTAAAAATATATTCTTAGTAGATCTCTACCAGAAAAAATTTGGCCGTCACTGGCATATAATTCGGTCTATTTTCGAATATACGGGGCGATCGAGACTTCGCGCTCGTTACGGAAGTATTCCGGGAGTCGCGGAGGCGTCATTCGAGGAATTCGGACTATATTTCGGCGGCCAAGTTTTGAGGAAGAAAAATAAAACAAAAATCATTTTTTCCGCCCGTATACAATTGCGGTTACAATTGCGCCGCCGTCGGCGAAATGCGAAATCGGACAGTCGCCTCTGCCGGAGTCGTCAGATAGATGTGAGCAGTGACGTGCGCGGGGGTGGGGGGAGTATAGGGGTTATATCCTCCATCGGCTTAAAAAATACAAAAAAAAATACGAGCAATCCAATATCGAAAAGCGTAAATATATTTCAGGCAAGTCACGAGGAAAGCTTGATGTACCTATTGATTAGAAATTTTTTTTAGGATCCGGTTTTTAAATTACCAATTCCCGTAGGCCGTAGTCGAGTCGGGTAGAGAAGATGATTTTACGATTCGTTCACGGTTCTTATTTTGCTGCCTCGCCACGCCATTGGAAATTCACAGGCGCGTCATCGGACGTGATACGCGAGACGCATAGGCGCGACTAGGGGAGTGCTAGGGGGTCTTTAGCACACTTCCGAGTTTAAAATCAGCACCTGCAAAACACCCAATCAGGTTTTTCGCGGTAACGGCTAAACATTTTCATAATTAACGAGCAGAACGAAATGCGGACATTGCACGAGTGTATGAAAAATAATGTTAAAACAATCCGTGATAATTTGTCAATACAACATTGTAAATGAAAGGTGTAATTACTTAACATGAAAAATATTATATTATAAAACGCAATGCAATGTAACAATAAACAAACAATAATTTTATCAATTTTTCCCGCGTATGCGGCGCGCGCACTGGCAGCGGTTACCCATCGCGAGAGCCGCGTAAAGGGGACTCGCGGGGCATAGCCTCCGCAGGTCTTCGGCGCGTCCATTATTTCGGCGCCCCCAGAGCCGGTGATCTAGTCGCGCCTGCGGGCGAGACGCGGTTAATGTTCGTTACCCGGGCTGAACATCCCGACGCGTCGGCAAGAGCAACCGCGTCGAAACTGCGCGATGTCGCGCGGAGTGAATCGCGCGTTCCGGCGAAAAAACCGAACAACGGCCGTGGTTTACGCTGCACATCGGCGTGCCGGTTGGCGTATTACAGCGCGTCAATGAATGCGGGGTATTCGAATATCGAAACGTCAGGTGGGGGAATACGGGCGAGCGGGAAATGGTTTCAGTCCCGCAAAGTAAACGGGATAATACGCGAGTGCACGAGTATAAACGGGGAATAATAATCGTGAATGGGAAGAAAAATCGGCCGGATCCGAATGCGTTTGCGCCGGCCCCGTTCGACAACTGACGCGACGCCCCCGCCGAGTGAACGTTTAAACCTGCGCACGTGCCGTCTCCGCGGAGGGACGCCGTTACGGTTTGACCTATTATCAAACTTAAACGTATGTGCACATTGTCGGTGATCGTTTGATTTTTATTCGCGATTTATGATCGACGTGAAACACGAGCGCGCACGTGTAATAACGTCGCCAATTTCAAAACGTATGCGTCTCGCTCGGTTCGATTTTCGGAATAAAATCGAGAAATCGGCCGATCAGCTCCGAGACCGTTGTTCTCCGGCCGCGCTTATTTACGTGACCGTTTAACGTACGGACTCCGAAAATAAAAGCCGGGGGGGGGGGAAGAAGACACTGTGCGATTCGATCGCGACACGACGGACCGGAAAAATCTACAGCGAGTATTATTTACGCGAAATACGTGCACGTACGCACGTGGATTAATATTCGGTTAAATTTTTACCGGGATTACGTTTCGGAACGTAAAATATCGTTTGACAACCGGTAATCACCACGGGCGTCAACGCCGGTGACACGGCCGAGAACAAGGACGGTGTAAACGACAGCTGCGGCACCGCGTCGGGCGCCGCGCCTCCCCGCGCGCGTTTCTCGGGTAGCCCCGTGGGGGGGGAGAGGGAGGGCGAAAACCGTGCCGCCGTTCGTCATCCGGACATACGGATTCGGGTGTTCCGCGCGTCTCGCCGAAACGGAACGTCCGATAGTTCGTCGCGCGGGTCGGGATAACGCGTCCGGCGCGCGCGGGGGGGTTGACGCGTTTTGAACGTTCGCCCGGCCGCTCGCTCGCCGCGCCCGCCGCGTTATTATTCTCGATCGCGAGAGTCGAACGTGTCCGACGCGGAAATATTCGGCGACGGGCGCGCGCGCGCTTTCGTGTCGTTCGCGTGTTGCTGTAGCGTCTACGCGTACACAATACCGGGGCGCGCGAACCGTCGGATGGGGGGAGAACGCAGCGGAGTCGATTTTCATTTCCCCCCCCCCAACCACAATTCGAAACGCGTACGGCGCGCACAGCGGGGCCGGAGTTGGGAGGGGGGGGGCGACGCGGTCAATTCGAATCCCGGCCGACTCGCGATTTCCAGTCGCTGTCGACTGAACGCTGTCGTCCGGTTTGTTTTTTTTTTCCCCCTTTAATTTTACCGCGCCCGCGTCGTCGTATCCGGCACGTCCAACCGCACTGCGGAACGCTCGCGGAAATCGGGCCGTCTCCGCCGCGACACGGTTAGCGCGTTACGAAAACAGACTCGAAAAACAGCGTGAAGCGCACACATACGGATGGTGTTTTGTTAAAAGGGCGTGCACCGCTAAAAATACGTTTTTGGTGTAAAAACGAAAATAATTATAAAAAGAACCGATCTCTGTGAACGTTCTTCCGGGCGCCCTTTTAACAATAGGCCGTCGACAGTATTGCGTGACGTCGGCCGGGCAGTTCTCACGACGCGCCGTTAATTTGACCGTGCGGTTATCTATAAAAATGTGTATTTTCGTGTAAACGTTCAAATGTCCGATTGTAGAGTGTTCGCAAACGGACGGCCGGAATTCGAAAAGCGGCGTGTGTATACTCGCGGCGCAACAAGTTCAACCATAACGCGGTTTTTAGATGCTTTTGATTTTTCTTTTATTTTCTCCTTCGGCCGAGTCGTGAACATTTCGTCGTCGATCGGCGGCGGTCGGGCGCCGCGGACCGCGCCGGTTATGTCAGGTTCGGTTTCGAATCCGGCCGGCACACCGACGGTTGATACGGCAAAAGGCTCCGAAGGCGACGCGCTTTGGGTCCAAGCCCGTCGGACGGGGAAATACGCGTTTAGGTCCGCAAACGCGGCCGTGACACCGTTGTTTCGACGAACACAATTATTCAAATTTCGATTTGGGGGGATTGTGGGGGGGGGGGGGTGGGGGTACAAACGATACTTTTGATAAAATTTCACATTAGAAGAGGCGGTGAGAGGGGGTGGGGGAAATATTTCCTGTTCCGACGAGAAAAAAACGGAAAAAAATTGCTGAAATCGCAAACAACACGACGCTCGCATGGTCGCGGGCGTACGCGCGCGTTTTTCGTTTTACGGTGTTTGCCGACCGTCATAATCGTTTTTGGTACGCGCGCCACGACCGAATCGAGGTCGCCGTTAATGGCGCGATTACCGGCGGCGCGTCAATAATAATGTTTCGTTGAGTGTGTTTTTGAAAATTATTATAACCGCCCGTGGCCGACGAGTTTTTAATATTTTTTTAATTGCGCGCGACGCGAGAATTTCACGAGAAACGCTAATTTACGGAAACACTACGCGCGCGATAACAATTATCGCATTATAATAACGCCGGGAAAATATTTTCGTTATTAGTTTTGTTCGGTTTTTTTTTTTTTTTTTTGTTTGTTTTCCCGTAAGTACGGCCGATAGCGACGCAACATCGCACGCCCGTCCGCCCGGGGTGCGCGCCACGCGTGTCGCGCGGGACGGCGATCGCGCGTTGTCCGCGGTCCGCGATCCGGCCGTTTTCCCGGAGGATTTCGACACGGTAAAATCCATACGAGAGGGGGGCGGGGAGGGGGTGCGTAATACAACGTGACGCCGCACGAACAGCGCACAGCGTTTTATTCGACCGTCAGCAATTGTGATCGGCCATAAAATATCGTGAAATCGTGTTCGATTGGCCACACGAGTTTAAATGAACTTTATGAAAAGCGAGAGAAATTAAACGTTAAAAGTGAATTGGCGAATTCAAATTTCGTTTTTACGGTTTGCTAAAAGACCAAAGCAATTAATATCGCCGCCAGTCTGAAAAATGAGAAGGGAAATATTGACACAATTTAGGTGCGAATGAAAAATATTTAGGCGCGTGATGTATTACACAAAATACAGCCGGGCCGCAATTCACCTGGTATATTGACTATGGCCTTGTTTTGGGGGGGACGTAATTTACCGAATATACGACCCGCCCCACGTCGCCCCTCCCTAGTCCCCGCGGGTCCGCAACGCAATACCGGCACAATGCCATTGAGAATATTGGACCGGAGGGGTAAAAGACTCGTTCCGTACACAACTGACGTAGTGAAGTCGAATGGCCGGCGGAGAAATACACGTGGAAACAGACGACGCGTATTACAATATACCACGGGCAATAACTATATCGCATTACCTGTGATTCGTTTTGTTTTTTTTTTTTTTTTTCGTTTTCGGAATTTGAACGATATACAAAAATATAACTCTGAACAGACAAACATTAAAGTTACGCGTTTACCCAACCAAACGAATTCTGTAATATGCCAACGGGCTACGGTATTACCGCTAACAACGGTATTTCAAGAAACTGGACGTTCCGGGGGAAATAATATTGTGAAACGCGATTCGTTTTCCAAGACGGTTATTACTTATTACTTGTTACAGTGTCCGTTCGTTTGGACCCGCGAGAATATCGTTTCGTCGCCGTTATATTAGTCGTGTATAAAAAAAAAAAAAAAAAAAAAAAAATCAAAAATCAAATATTTATCTGTACAATGTACGTTGTGCGTAAAAAAAAAAAAACAGTGTTTCCGGTCTGTCGGAGCGATAACGACATAATAATAATAGTAGTGTCTCTGGCGTTTACTTATTACGCGCACACGCACACTCTGTATAAAAGTGCGCGCGCGTACAATAATAATAATAATACACGAGACGTATTGACGAAACGCCGTCTTCCCCGCTACCCCCCTCCACCATACCGCCGGCCGCACACGGTCGCGAAGGGGGCCGCCCCGCGCCACCGTCGTAGGGGCGTGACCGTATCGGTGGGCGGCGCCGGCGGCTACTACCGGGCGCGCTCGGGTCGCCTGCCGCCGCCGCCGCCGCCGCCGTCGCCGCAGCCACCGTCACGAGGCCACCGCCGGCCGTCGCGCTAACCGTTCAGTCTACCGACAACACCGCTACTGTCCGTGTTCCGGCGTTCGCTGTCCGCCGTACAACATCATAATAATTATTGTGATATTATTATTTCATATACGATCGCCGATTGTTGTAAAATCGAATATTCGAATATCGTCGCAAGTGGATAATATTATTGTTTTAATTATAATTATAATTTTCGAAGATTTTTTGTTTGTTTGTTTGTTTTTTTTTTTTTTTTTACGAGTTTACGTTTTTCCGCGGTAGTGTTTCGCCGACTGTTGTACGTACATTTTTCGTTTCGATTCCGGTAAACCGCCGTTACAACGGTAACGATCATATTTCTCGGAGCGCCGTCCGGTACACGGCACTGACGAGCAGCACACACGGCGCTTTCGCGTTTTATATGACCGGACCGCGCGGGTCGTTTTGCCGGCGGTAAACCGCGCGCGTTGAATGCGCTTTGCGAACGGTTCGTGCGGACACTGCACATGCTAGAACCGACCGGAGCAGCCAATATGACAGTGTTAGCGCTCAACCATCTGTTGCCGCCGCCACCGTCCACGCCGTCCGCCAACAATAACAGCAATAACAGCAACAACAACAACAACAACAACAACGGGAGCCAGCCGCAACAACTTCAGCAAAGGGGGGCGGCCGCCGGACCGGACATCGCCGGAGACGAACTCATGCAACACCATCACAGCAACAAGTCCATGCGGATGACGACGATGACGTCGCCCGCGACCGCTACCAATCTGGTGATGGGCGGCGGGGGCCCGCCGGACATACATCATCACCGTCACCATCTCATAAACAACAACAACAACAACGACGACACGACGGCCAGCAGCCCGTCGTCCGCGGTGATGGCCGCGGCCCGGCCGTCCGGGCACATCAAGTTCAGCGTGGCCGCCCTGTTGGCCGACACCAGGCCGGTACGGTCGCCCACGCCCGGGTCCGTGTACGACGACGACATGGACACGCCGGACGACGACGACGACGACCGCAATAGCGTAGACGTCGAGACGACGGACGGCGACGGCGGCGGCATCATGAGCGGCGGACGGCGGTGTTCGTCCGGCACTCCGGACCGCGGCCGCTCGCCCATGCCGCTGCACGCGTCGCCGCCGCCGCTGTCGCACCACCAGCACCATCCGTTCCAACAGCCCGGCGGCGCCATGGCCGCGCGCGCCGCGTTCATGATGTCCGGCGGAGGTGCCGTGGGAGCCGGGGCCGCGGCACACCATCACCACCAGCACCATCCCGTCGCGCCCGTCCGGCCGACGCCGTTCACCGCGTTCGCCGCGGCCGCGGCCGCCGCCTACTCGGCCGCCGGCATGCAACACCCCGGCGCACCCGGGGCCTGGCACCCGGCTCATTACGCGGGCGCGTTTCCCGCCTTCGGTTCGGCCGGTCTCAACTCCGGTTCGCCTGGTAAGTTTTCGCGCGAACTTTTCGCCGTCCCCGCATGCGATAGAATAAAAGCGTTCCGATCCGACGGGTTCGGTAAAACAATATTGGGAAAAAAAAAAAATTTACCGTCGTTACCGTCTCCGCGAACCCACGTAAATAACACAACAACAACAACAATAAATAACAATAATCATAACGATTCCGATGCAGTTTTTTTAATAACAACATAATTCCGTTTACAAACCGACCGGCCATTGTAATAAAAACCATCGGTACGCCGTTGTAGGGCATTATATTATTGTTGTATTATCGCGGGTACGGCGGTAATTATTGTATCGTAATTATTGTTGCCGATTAATCTATATGCGCGCTGCGCCGCACCATCATTATCGCCGCGCGCGGTACAATACGATATTGTATTATTATTACAACCATTATCGTTATTAACAAACAATTATTGTATTATAATTTATAATTAATAATTAGTCGATAATATTATATTATTACGTACCCGCCCGTACGTACGCGCGCGTAGAATAATTGCCGCGATAACGTCTCGCTGCGCGCGTAACGTACGCGGTCGTACGTGCGCCGCGCGGCCGCGCGAATGATCGCAATTAGAAAAGCGCAGCGCGTCGAGGACGGCCGCGCGGACAACGCGTTAGGTGTACACCCCCCCCCCCTAGGCAGGTGAGGTTTTTTTTCACTGTTTCGGATTTCGTTTTCGATTTTTTCCGACGTTCGCGCGCGGTCGCGATCGAGCCGCCCAATGTGCGACCGCGCACCCGTGTTGTAATGTCGTTTTGTGTCGTTGCCGTCTCGTCCGGCGGAAAGAAAAACAAAGGCGTGAGTGACGTGTGCGAGGGGGAGGGGATGAGAGGGGAGGTAAACGCTCTACCGTTTTTTGTATTTTTCTGCGTTTCCGATTGTATTTTCGCGTGTTTTAACCCGGGCAAATGGATACGCCCGGCGTCGTCGATTAACTGTACACCGGAGTCCGGGCAAAAATTTCGAGACATCCCGATAATCGTTATGGTTCGCAGTCATCCGGACCGTGAAATCGCGCGGCGGCGAGACCGTGTTTTCGCATAATATTTTCGATCCGGTTCCCGGCACTTTATTAGTCGTCCGCGGGGTCACGTGCGTGCGGTCCCAACCGGCGTCGTTAAAGTTCCTTTTGAAAAAAAAAAAGAAAAGATTTCGTCCCCGTTCCCGTGCTCGGTTCCTTAAAACCGGAAGTCGTTCTTGTAGCGCTTACCGATAAACACTGTCACTGACGATCTTGCTTCGGAAGTTATTCAAATGTACACAATCAATTCGACACTGGCCGTTTTCGTTTGTTACTCGTGCAGACGCTTGGTTTTCGTGAAAACAAATAAGGGTAGTGTGAGCCGATCGTGTCACAATGCGAATCGGAAACCGTTCTTACTTGAGATCCTGATAAATTCAATTCGTCTTATTTCCTTGTTGAAAACAACAGAATAACAATATTTTCGTTCCTTTTCCTAAAAACAATGAACTGATTCGCGTTTCTATTCTTTCAAAATATAATGGAATCAATTTCTTTCGTTTGTTCCTCTAAAAAGGAAGCAATTCCGGGAATCGTTCCTTTATCCCCTTACCGCTTTTGCTTTTTTCGACGATTTAAGCGCTTTTTCGCTAAAAAACCAATCAAATACGACCTACCGTGTTATTAAATTCGCGTATTACCGGAAAAAAAAAGCGAGAAATTATACCCGTACGGTTTTTTTTTATCTCATCGCGTTTCGTAAGAAAATCGTTCGACGTGTTTGTATACCCGGGTTTTGTCTCGATATTTTCATAATTTCTAAGTGAGGTACGGCGATTTTTAAACCGTAATGTTTCGCGAGCTCGATAATGTGCGAAAATATCGCCGAAAAACCGCAGCGCACAATGTTATCGCGTCTTCAAGTCTGATAAGAAACCGACTCGTTCCGCTATATTTCAGAACCGACGTCGGCGCAAAATCGTCGAATCTACCGCATTCAGCAGTGTTGGGAAAGTTCTTTTTAAAAAAGAATTCGTTCTCGTTCCTCGTTCCTTAAAGCATTTTATTTTTTATTTTTTTTTAAATGGATGCGTATATTATATACTCATAGAAAATATACCGGAGACGAGTGCAGGTATACTGTTATAGGTGGAAAGTCGGGAAGGTAGGATAGTTAAAATTGGAAATTATTCTTTTTTCTAAAATTCTACACGTTTAAAATCCTAATAAATTAAATTAAATTAATTTCCTAGTTCCTATACCCTGATAAAAATGAAAAAACATATTACATTGAAAGTTTAATAAAAATTACTTGTACATTTGACGTTTGTCATTATCAAATATGTCGTATTATTTTTTACCGTTTTAAACAATTATCACCGAGATGTCACGGTTATAGATGACTAAATTGGTAACCGACGGAGTGATACCAACACTAAACAATTACCAAACACTATTATCACTGAAATAACGCGCTTTTCGGGTTTTTTTCCTAACAGAATGTACCGAAATTTGCGTCCCCGTTTCACATGAATACGCAACTTCCCGTTCCCCGTTCCTATACTACTTGAAAAGGAACGCGTTCCAAGCTTCGTTCCTTTTTTGGGAGAAACGCATCGTGCGTGACGTAAATAAAAAAAAATAAATAAAAACATAAAACGCGTCCGGCCTGAAACCCGATGAAGATTCGAGAGAGTAATACGCGCGTCTCTCGGCGACACGTACGCGTTAACAAAAAAAACAAATACCCGATAAAATTAAATCAAAATCAAATGAGCATTGTGTCGATTTTTTTTTAAGAAAAGAAAACCACTCGCATTGTACTCGTTTTTGGTTACAATTATGTGCGAATATCACGCGTCTCGCGTTTTTCAGTAAAATTCCGCGACCCAAACCCGAACGACGAGTCGAAAACGGTAAAACGGTTTTTTTTTTTTCGATTGATCGACACGCATGTCGACACTTTCCACCGCCAACCGATCGCGCCGAAAAACGGGCGCGAAATGTTCTTTTTTTTTTTTTTTTTTGGATAGAAAATCAACGTGTATAAACCGGACGGACGGGGGTAAATTACAGACGAAAATCGGTTTGCGAATAATCGGTAGTCGCGGAGATATCCGGTAATCTCGCGGGGAATCTTCCGTATAGTTACGATCACGGTAATCGCGGCGTTCCGGAATCTTGCGTTGTACAGCGTGTACGCATTTTCGATCGGCGATTTACCCTCTGTATTATTGTTTAACCGCGTGTACAATAATCCTCGGACTCGACACGGCCGAATAGTCCGGAGTGTAAATCACCGTGAACGGAAATCAGCGCATACAAAATGTTTGGCCATCGTTGAAAGACTTTGGCAATCGTACAGGAAACCGTATAGAGAATCTTGGTCATCATTCTGGTATTCCGGAATCCGGTGTACACGGTACGGTCGACCGGCGATTTACCATCCGGTGTAAAAATCGGTCCGAAAACGACAAAAAGAAACGTGCGGTTTTATTATTATTGTCATTTATAGTGTGTAAACCGCTACGAAATCGCAAATGCTGTGCCCCGCGAACGATTAAAACGCGCACTCGCCATCTATGTACGTTAGTGTTACGAACGGGACCGCTAGTTTCCCGCAGATTCAAAGGAAACCGTTTTTTTCCCCCCTTACATATTTACAGTGTAATCCCGGAAAGTATTTACTTTTTCGGGATTTTTTCGTAAAACGTGTAAAACAATATAGTAGGTGCATAGCTGCAGAGAAACGTTTACACGATCGTTATTTTTCGGGATGAAACCGCTACTAGCTTTAAATGGCCGCCTACGTTTCGAAAATATCCCATAAATAGATGACGTTTTAGTTGAAACAAATCGCCGCGGCTAAATTGCATACCGGCTGCGCAATAGTTTCGAAAAAAACAGAAATCAAGAAATGTCGATTTATACCCCGTCGCCCGGCGAGGTCGCGTGTAAATCGTTTGTCGTCCGCTACAACCGAATGACTTTTTTCTCGCGAATGAAAAAAAAAAAAAAAACCCAAATTTTCGTTTCGGCAATACACCTGAAAACCCCGTCAGCGCAGCAGTAGAGTTTCTTATGGCCGCGGCAAAATATTGTGTAAGGTCCTAAAGGCCGAACCGGATAAACAAAAAAAAAAAGAAAAAAGAGGGATTATTCGAAGAGACCCTCACCTGTCCAATAACGCCCCGGTCTGGACCGCTGCCAGGGCTCCCATCTGTTGTGGACCAGTGGCGTTTGCTCACCTCGTCCGTCCCGGTATTTACGCCACTGTAGCGCAGCGATTTCTCTGTACGTTGTTTGTCCGGACGGACGGTAAAAAATGTTCGGACCTTTTATTGTTTCCGTTTCACCCGGTCGTTCGGGCGCGAGCGTTTGGTTTTAAAAGCGGACGGTACGCGAATGCGCATTTGTCGTTGCCGTCTTACGAACGGTACGAGACGCAGTAGAAAAACGCCGCTTACGCAGACTGCACGGAGTCCGTTTGGTTTTGGTTTTCGGGGTAAAAGCGCCGCCCATTGTGAAATCGTCGAAAAAGTCGTTTTACTCGTGAACGGTAAATTGCCGGTTGTATTCGGAGATGAAAAAAAACCGGACGAGAACGCAACGTCAGCGACCTCCGGAATGTCGTACTCTTTCGATTCAGACGCAATCGAGCCGATGTTTTTTTACTCCAAAACCGAAATCACGTGCGATACGCGCGCGCGCAAAGCCGGAAACGACGGCGACAAATGCGCGCGTGTAACGGCCCCCCGGAACGTCGCGGAAATCGCTCGGTTTCTTTTGTCCGCCACGCGTTTTCGCGCGTTCCGCGATTCCCCCCGCCGCGGAATAATTATTCGAATATTTCAACGCGATCCCGCGAACCCGCAATCTCCGGACGCGCCTTTGCGTCGGCCGTCGGCGTCTCGCGGACCGTTTTCTTTTTTTTTTTAAACGGCACGGACGCAGGCGATACGGTGCGCACGCGCGCGCGTACCCCCCCGGCGTTGTTAGGGCCGCGGGTTTTTTCCCCCCCCCCCCCCCCCCCCCCCTACCCCGGCCTTTCCGTGCACCGCCCAGTCGGTTTTAAATGCGTTTAAATCCCATCCCGGCGGCGCAACGTCATCATCGCGATTCTCTCCGAACTGCGACCGCGGTTCCGTTGAATTCGCTCAATGCGCACGGCCGTCTCGGCCGTAGCCGACACCCGACAATCGCGCAGATAAGATTAGACCGCACGGTTGCCGGCGGCGGGCCATAAAATCGAGGCGTAACGATATCGTATTTTTATTCCGATAATCCCAAGTCCGGCAGACGGTACCAACGCAACAACACGCGGATATTATTCGCGAAATGCGATTGTTCGACCGTTGCACGTCCGCGTTCCTCGGTCACTCCGCGCACTGTCCGGTTGTCGGCGCGATTTTCGATAAATTTTTGTGCGGCGGTTTTTCGCAAAGTGTTTTTTCCACGACGCGATGTCCGTGCTGTAGTCACGTGTCGCGGTGCAATATGTGTTGTATATGCGAACGGCGTCGCAACAACGACAGTCGTATTATTATTATTGCCGTTCCGGTAAAAATTCGGTCCGACGATGTTATTGACGGTAATTTGTAACGGCGGGTTTACTTCGCCGGGCGTTCTCGCAAAAAAACCAAAAAATTTGCGTATTTTTCTCGATTTTCGCACGGCGTCCGTTACTCTATCGGGTCGGCGCGGCGTTCGGATTTCATAATAACGGCGACACGCGCGCACACGCCCTGTGTGTACGTACGGGTCGCCGCGTTGTGTGGTGTGCGAGAAAAACAAAAACCTCCGGATTCGAATCCGTCGTTCCGCGTTCTGCGAGACGGGTCGGACGGCGTGTGATTACGTCGTAACGTCACGGTGTTTCGGCGTTCGGTCCGCGCGGCGATCGACCGGCGGTGCGACGACGCGAAAACGATTCTGAGCGCGCCGCGTGACAACGCGTAATATTCATCGGCCGCCCGGCCGGGGTAGTCCGGAAACCGACAGATGTCCGCGCTCCCGATCGCCGGGCGTTCGCGTTTGTTTTGGGAAAAATTTCCCGGAAAATGTTTTCGACCGTGGGCGAGATTTCCGGGGTAAAAAAAAAAAAAAAAGCCGCGTATATACCGTCCCGGTGGTGGGGAGGAGGGTGGAGGAAACGTTAAAACCGGATACGTCTCTCGATACGCGCTCGGAATATCCGAATGTAATACAAAAGTTATGGGAAAAAACTATACGAAATCGCCACTTTTATTACGACGAGTTTTTTAATTTTTTTTTTCTTCCCCGGTGTGTGTTTTTTTTTAATAACAATATTACGCAAACGATATTATTCCATTGTCTGGCCGGCGCGGCGGCTAGCGCGCGTGTTTGCGTTTATTCGCGACCGTCTGCGGTATTCCGCGCTCGCACATTCCGCCGGCGCATCCGACTCTAATTGGGCGACTTTTTTCTATTTTTTTTTTTTTCTCCTTTTGCTTTCCGCAGTCTAAACTGTGCATAGCGTACAGTCTCTCCCTCTCACTCTCTCTCCCACTCCCACTCCCTCTCACTGTGCGTCTCTCTCGCGTGTCTCGGGCGGCGTCGGCCGTTTTATTATATTATTTTTAGCGGCGTCTAATTATTGCTCCGGGGTCTCGGGTCGGGTCGCGCGCGTTTGCGTTGAAACCGTCGCGCAAAACGTGTTAATCGGCTTCGCGGCCGAACGAGAGGGGCGGATACGTGCCAAGAAAAGACGGGTGGGGAGGCGAAAAGAAAAAAAAAATGCCAACTACGGCGAGGCCTATAAAATCGCGGACAATAAAATATACTCGCGCGCATTTTTTGGCTTCGGTTTGCCGCGGTTCTTTTTTTCTTCTTTTTTTTTTTTCCTAATCGTCGTTTATCGCGAGCGCTCCGTACGCACGCCCCGACGAGTAAAATTGTATTTTTAGACCCCGGACGAGACGCGCTCGTCGCGCCGCCGCCGCCGCCGCCGTGTAAATTTATTATAAATGTAATAATGTTGTCGTTTCGGCACCGCTCGGGATTCGACAACCGAAGGATCCGGAATGCCTTCTCCTTGTTTCGCGCTCCTGTCGCCCGCCGCGTCGGTGGCGCGAGCCGCGCAACGGTACAAGTTCGAGTTGAACGTTATTCTCGGGCTGTACGACGCACGTCGTCTGACGCGTCGCGATTTTCGATTCCGAACGCGGCCGGGAACGGGACCGTTTTAATGAACGGGTTTCCGCACCCGTTTACCGTAATATTGCGGATGTTGGACGCCACTGCGGTAAAAACCACGTCCCGGGCGCCCCTGCCGCCCCTGAATTGCGCGCTCGACTGTCGCGGCACACTGGTGCTAACCACCCGTATAACTTGACAAATATAATATTTGAACGGACGCAATGCTAACGGTAGTGTTTTTTTTTTTTCCCGTTTAGATTCCAACAACGGCGAACCGCCAAAACTCAAGTGCAACCTGAGAAAGCACAAGCCGAACCGGAAACCCCGGACGCCGTTCACCACGCAACAGCTGTTGAACCTGGAGAAAAAATTCCGGGAAAAACAGTATCTGAGCATCGCGGAACGCGCCGAGTTTTCCAATTCGCTGCACCTAACCGAGACACAGGTAAGCGGCGTTCGTTATTTTTGTGGTCATAATTATCGCGGTACGGCGCGTCCGGCGTGTTAGGATATTGCGAAAACGCAAAAAAAAAAAAAAAATACATAAATATTGTGGTTCGGCGATTACAAAACCAGTGGCGTCCAGCGGCGTAGCGGACCGCGGTTTTCGGCGAATTCCCCGGAGGATCGGGACGGACGTTTCGCCGAACGTATTTGGCGTACAGCTATTATAACGACGGCTACTATCGGGGTGGACGGTAGCTGTGGACGAACGATTTGATTCTACACCCATTATTACCGTTCGCGGCGCCACCGGTACAACTTAAAACAATCTTACTAATTTGCCTCGGTTTCACCGCAGACTTTTGATTGCACCGTTTTACGAGCGGCCGTTTCGGATTTCGAACTTGGGAGGTTTTGGAGGGTTTAAATCGGGCTTGCGAAACCGATGGTGATTTGGAAAATTTGCTCCGGATATCGGACAGAAACCGCACCGACGCCACTGTTTTTTTTTTTTTTTAATCGACACGCGCGCACGTGTATTTCGTAAATGCTCCGCATCAGAAAAATTAATCATACGCGCCCGCCGGTGATGATGCCGTTTTGTAAAACGTTGGACGTGTTTGTCGTGTTACAGGTGAAAATATGGTTCCAAAACCGGAGGGCCAAAGCCAAGCGGCTCCAAGAGGCCGAGATCGAGAAGCTGAAGATGGCCGCCGTGGCCGCGGCCCGGCCGCATCACCCGCTTTACGGCAACCCGCACCTGCCGCACTATTTCCAACACCCGTCCGAGCTGTTCGGTCACCCGCACCAACTGCAGTCGCTCCTGTCGCACCGGCCCACCATGGCCCACCTCATAGCCCAAGGTCTGCAGCAGCAGCAGCAGCAGCAGCAGCAACAGCAACAACAGCAGCAGCAGCAGCAACAGTCCGGCACGCCGACGCACCAGCCGGCCGGCGGACAGTTGCAGTCGTCCCTGTCCCGCACGTCGCTGTCGCCGGGCGGCGGCCGGCGGTCCGTCACCCCGGCGTCGCCGTCCCCGTCGATGGGCGGCGGCGGCCCGGGGTCCACCACGAGCGTCTAGTGACGCTGCGTCCGATACGCACGCGCGTCGCCGGCGATTAATCGCGCCGTCTCTCTCACGGTCGGTTTTTATTATTATTTTTTTTTTTTTGTTTTCGATAACAAAAACGTTTTTTTTTTTTTTTTTTCATTATTATGAAACATTTGAACATGTTCCCCTCGACTTTGTACAGACAGTTAGATTTAAACATTACATTATCAATAATAATCAACGCCACTAGTCACCGAGTCGCGATGTTCGCGCGTACGACCCGCGAAAACCGTTCGCGGTTTTTTTCCGACGGATGTCTGATCGGTGATCGCGGTTTTCAAAAAACGGACCGACGTCCGAACCGAACGCCATTGTTATTATTATTGTTATTATTATTATTATTATTATTATCATGTACATTTTAACGAGTTCCTTTCCCCCGAACCTCCAACCGCGCCCCGTCTGCCCCCGGATAATCGTTTTCCCGTTATTGCGTCGTCCGCTTATTATTATTTTGTAACGCGAAAACGCCGAGTCGCACCATCCCCCGTAATACCGGGCGAAACGTTTATTACAGCGACGATATTACCGCGACGAGACTATGTTTTTTTTTTTTTTTTTTCCGTTCCCCCCCTCTCCCCGTCAGCCGTTATCGGCACGACGATAATCTCGTTGTCGCCGCGCCTATGACACGTCCCCTGCAGCCGTTCACATATTTAACGCGTACTATGATAATATTGTCGTCCGCGACTGCGTTTATTTCGTTTTTAATCACGAACACGCGTTTCCCGTGTTGTTGCAACGCCGCGCGACCGGAAATATTATGCGGAACGGAACTCGACGTGATGCCGTTGCAATATTTCGTCCGTCTGTTCGGTTTTTTTCTTCCGTCATTGGATCTTCCGGCCGCCGCCGCCGCCGTCGATTTTAACGTTTTCGTTTTATATTTGTACATAGAAAAAATATTAAAATACTATAAATTGTACAATATATACGTATACAATATTGTATAATACAATATACATATATACGTATATGTTATTTGTGCGTGTACGTGTTGTGTGTGCGTGCGTGTGTGTGTGTGTGTGTGTGTGTACATTGTAAATATTTTATAAAACGTTAGACTATACTGTAATAATGTTTAAGGTTAGGGTATAAACACTATAATTATTGTATACAAAGTGCCAATCCTATTATAATATTATGTATGTAAAAACTATATGATATGCCCTGTATTTTTTTTTTCTCCCTGTATCCCTGTACATACCTATATTCATATATACATATATATATATATATAATATATTATTATAATTATTACGTTCGAGAATATTGTTCATAAATTATTATATACTATAATATTATACGAAAATAGCAATAATACTGAGATTGGAAAAGAGAAGAAAAATAAATTGTTTTAATAATAAAAAAAAAAAAAATAAATAAAAATTTTAAAAAACTTTAAATTGTTGAGAACGCTCGAACACCGGCCGTCTTATCTAAGACGTTAAACAATTGTGACGGGAATGCCGCGGGGCACCGTCAGTGTCGCAGCTGTGCTCGGTGGGTGGGGATAGAGGGATGTTAAGAAAAACACAATATTACGACTATTTCCACTCTAAATTATACCCTCGCCTACACTTTTGTAACGGTCAATTCGGAAATCGCCGTCTCGGAAACGCCGGGTGGGATAACCGAACTCGGGTCTAGGGGGTGGGGGCAATACCTTACGTTTGCCCCCCCCCAACGGCGGTCGCCCGGGATACGCCGCCGCCGTTGGACACTGTGCGATACGTCGGACCGGTAAAAAACGAGCGCCGACACGATCGGTAGGTGGTGGGGAGAAGGTTTGTTGTTTCGATTTTCGACCCGACGTTTACGCGGGAACACGGAGGAAACGGAAAAAAAAACCGATTAAACGGCCGCGGGGTTTTCCGCCGGTCGATTCCGATATCGGAAAAACGTCCGCGTCGCCGACAATAACCGGCGTGCCCGCCGACCCGCCCGCCGTAGTGCCGCAAGTGCGGTCACGGCAGTACAGTCGCAGCATTACCGTATACGGGACGGCTAGTCGATTTTTTATTATTATTATTATTATTGTATTATTTCTGTTTTTTTTTTTTTTTCATTTATTTTTTGCGCGCGAGCGCGGGGTGTCGTTCCGGGTGGCGCGATCGGGAGGGAGGAGGGAGGGAGGGGGGGGGCGCGCGCGCGTTCAACATGGCCGCGGCCGCGGGGGACCAATTACGGAGGGCCGCCCATTCTTCTTCCGGCCCGATCGGCCGCGCGCGTCAATACGGCCGCCGCGGCGGAACCGCTACACACACGCCCGTCCCCGTCGTCCCCTTTCTCCCTTCCTCGGCCGGACGAAAATCGCTCTCGGCGCCGAAAGCTCGTACCGCGCCGCGTCGCCCGTCCCCGCCGTCCGCGGAAATAATGTCGCACGTACACGCGCGCACACACACACACACACACGCGCGCGGCGACGACGACGCGAGCGGTTGCGTACGGGCGCGCCGCGAACGATCGTTACGTATTATTTATTATTGCGTTACAATATATTCTCGTGTATTCGTGACTCGCCGCCGCCGCCGCCGCACTAGCACACGCATATTATTATCGTGACGATTGCGCTCGTCTTACGGCGAAAACGCTGTGCGGTTTACCGTTCGCGGCGTACGGGCGGAACGACAATAAACGGACGGGGTTGGTGGGTGGGGCGGGCTGGCTGGAGAAACGGTTTCGCGGACGGCCGCGGCGCTATATCGCAAAACGGATAATATACGCACGCGCGTGCGTTCGAATTAAAATACGTGTTATTGCGTATCGGAAAACGTTCCGCACGACGAACCGTAATGCGTGTTGTACCGCGTTCGGTACAGGTAATCGAGTCCGCGGGGTCCTTTGGAAGAGGACGAAAAGTAATATGCTTGATAAAAAAAAAATACGACCGGAGTTTTTTTTTTTCGTATTTCCTTACGGCGTGGCGGTACACGCCGCCCGCCGGTCTGTGCGACGGCTTTTACGCTTTTGCAAGTTTTCGAATTTTTTTTGTTATTTTTTCTTACGAAATAACAATATTCGATAATTATTATGCGACGGGGGGTACCCGCGGAATATTACGCGTACGACCGACACCGGATCCAGAGGACCGGCGACGCGACCGCACGTAGACAAATAAAATGAAAAGTCGCCCCTAGGGGACAATGGGGACGGGCGGTGCAGCCGCTGTTGTAACAGCGGGTTGGCAAGTTGGGAAGGCATAGGATATGGACGGGAACATAACGTACACGCGAGCGGCGTTCGGTTGCTTTGTCAACAATATTTACACAAAACGTCGTGCATTATGGTAGAATAATTGCACGCGCATTAAACATTTTCTTTAATAGTATTCGTCTGACATCGTACCTGTTTTGCTGTTCGCCCGGTGGTCCCCGTTTGTCGAGCGAACGCCTGGGAAAATCGAAAAAACGGCCTACCTAAAGTACCGCCCCGGTTAGATTCTCTTTCGGAAAAAGTGCCGCGCTTGTAAATCGGAGCGATATTTCTGGTATAAAAGCCGTTCACGGATAAAATAAAACAAATAATAATAAGCAAACGCCGTTGTACAAACACAAACACTTCATCCCTCCGCTCAAAATCTAATATACATTTCATGTCGGCAACACATTTGCACGGCCGGTAAATATTGTGTTTCGGCCATAATTTATTTGACGTCATGCGCGACACCGGTTTTGGTAAACCGATTTAAACAATTTTCTCAGACGTTTATATTATTATAGTAATCAATAAAAAAAAAAAACGATAAATTATTATTCATCACGTTCGCCATCGGGATGAATAAATCAAAGGCATCCGCGATTCGAATTATATAAGTAAGGTCGTTCGCACTAAAGTCTGCAATAGATCTTTTATGCCGCCTGTAGGCACAATAAAAATACCGTCGCAATCGATTCGGTACAGATCTGGTATTAGTACACTAGTCATCGCTCGGATATTGTCCAGTGACGGTAATCATATAATAATATACTTATATATATATAGCTGTTCGGATTACATTAGGCCGTTATTGGCCAAGAATGAAACTAGAAAACCGATTAGAAATCCATTCTGGATACGATATTTACACATGCTTTACATCGAACCGTGTTCTTCTCGGTGTTGGAAAGGAACGCGATCCTTTCATAGGACGGACGAATCATGGAACGCTGAACGGGAATGAGTTTCTGTTTATGATGAACGTGAACTAGTCAAATTTCCGTTCGTCCTACTATAAAAAAAAAAAAAAAAAAAATAAAACGCACGTTATTTTAATGGAAATTGATCAGTGTAAGTATCATTTCATCAGTTACTAATAAATTATCGCAATAATACGTTATTGCGGCAACGCGATCTCAACTTTTCCATTTTTATTAACATACAACTTACAAGGCACATAACATAAAATTACAATGTTCCTTTTTTTCACAGTAAAAACGAGGAACGGGAACAAATTTCTTTTTTTACCGAATTGCTTCTGTATAATATTTTACCAATATGAAATAATGACGGACTGTGAATAGAAATACAGAAATGCACACGTCACTAAATGAGACGGACAGTTTTAATTACCTAGTCAAATTTCTGCAAATATGGGTTTCGTAATAATAATAGTGGAAATTGATCGGTTTTTGCAGACCGTGTGAAATTATGTTTATACAATATACATATCGGTGGCATGTGGTAAATTAGCGCTTCTCCCAAAGAGATTTGTAGACCAGGTATACCAAGAGTTGTTTTTTAAAAAATAAATTGTTACATTTTTAGATTCTGAGTGGAGCGAAGAAACTTATGGCTTTACAAAGATGTTTATTTTTTTCCCTGTGGACAATTTTTCTATTAGAGATCTTACTCCGATTTCTAAGTGTAGTATCTTTTCTAAATGGATATCATTGTGGGGAGGTATTTTAAAGTGGTAATTTTTCGATTTTCCCAGCAAATGTGAAAAACCGGGAAAATCGGATCAATATTAAATAAATTTGATTAAAGAAAATATATTGTCTATTTAGTTATTTTACCATAGTATAACATATATATTGTTGACAAAGCGTCACTATCAACTGAATTCCGCTCAAAATCGTTTTTCTGTGAGAAATGATTTACCGCAGATATACATTAAATTCCGTTCTGTATCCTACTCTCCGAACTTCTCACCTACAACAGTAGCTGTACCCGTTCCTTGTCTTTAACTTCAAAAGCCGTTTATAGACCAACTGCTGCATCACTCATTTCTCCCCGTCTTTCTCTGTCCAGCGATACTTCCTTATAATATTCCACTCCTATCATAGAATCGTTAGATTCCATAATTGCTCGAGTTTACTTAAGCGTCTTACTATACAAAATACAAAATTTCACGTGGGAAATATGTTACATTATCATTATTTGTTAGTTTATTTTATTGTTCATGTTAATGCGATTTTTCCCATTTATTAATACATTGTCCTTTCCTTTACTCCAATAGACTTAATTTAAAAAATATATATTTTACTTATTTTCATGTACATTTTTCTTATTCCGATGCCCTTTCTTCCAATAATGAAATATTAATTAAACAGTTTATAATTTATGTTCTTCAAACTGGTTTGAACATATTTTAAAAAAACTATAGGTTTTTTAAGCTAAATCAAGTTGATTAATTAATTGTTCAGATACAATAATGTATATTGAAATGTCATTAAATAAAAAAATAATATCGTGTTACGTTTACAAATTGTATACTTACCTATACTCTATAGTCATGATTTTTCTCCCCCTCCAAAAAAAAAAAAAAAAGACACCTAGTTACGCCATTATAAATGCATATATATGTATAGTGATTCATAGTGATTAATTGTGTGCTAAACTAACCTAACCTCAGGGGATATTTGAAACTAAAATTATTACTGTTGTCGGCTTGTCAGCACAAACATATACAAGTAAATACAGTCAAATTCGCTTATAACGATCTTCTAGGGACCTAGGGAATCTGATCGTTATAACCGAACTTCGTTGTATCCGGATCATAAAAAGTAACATGATTTTTTTGAAAAATTGATTTATTAAACATATTTTTGTCAAAACGGCAACTAAACGACTAAGAAACGTAGGTATTCTGTATACAATACGGTCGTACAAGACACATTATCTGTTACAGATAAGATTAAGAATTATCGATTTGGACGAAATCAAATTTACTACACAATGTACAATGTACATGCATATTATTAATCGCTATGGGTGATTATAAAAACCAATTTTCGTTTTAAAATAACATCGCTATATCCGGATTATCGTTATAACCGATATCGTTATATACGAATAAAAGTATTATACATAACATATAAAACCAACCAAATACATTGATTGGAATCGTTTTACCCGGAATATCGTTATATACGGCATCGTTATACGCGAATTTGACTGTATATNGTTTACCGAAGCCTTGAATCCAGCGTGGTGGAAACAGTTTCTTATTGTAGTGGTAGAAATATCATTCCATGCATCGGAAATCATTAAAATTGCATCTAATACTGAAATTTTAATATCTTTTCCCTGTTCCTCTTGATTAATAATTTTCAGTACTAGTTTTTTCCGAAATTTCACTTTTAATGCTTTAATAATACCTTGATCCAAAGGTTGTAACACAGATGTCGTGTTTGGAGGGAGAAAAACCAACTTTATAAATTCAGTTTGAACAGGAGGATGAGCCGGACAATTATCTACAGCCAATAGGATATGTCGTTTTTCCTTTGCTAGTTGCTTATCCCATTCTTTTAACCAGTCGGTTATTAGAAACACCACTTTCTAAACGTTCAGTTATTTTCACTTTTTCAGCAATAGTGAAACAGCGTCTTCTTTTATTTGACATTTTTAACTTATTCGGATCGTGTCTAAACGGATAGCAATCAAAACGGCAACTAAAAGACTAAGAAACGTAGGTATTCTGTATACGATACGGTCGTACAAGACACGTTATCTGTTACAGATAAGATTAAGAATTATCGATTTGGGCGTAATCAAATTTACTACAAAATGTACAATGTACATGCGTATTATTAATCGCTATGGGTGATTATAAAAACCAATTTTCGTTTTAAAATAACATCGCTATATCCGGATTATCGTTATAACCGATATCGTTGTATACGAATAAAAGTATTATACCTAACATATAAAACCAACCAAATACATTGATTGGAATCGTTTCACCCGGAATATCGTTACATACGGCATCGTTATACGCGAATTTGACTGTAGTTTAACGATAATGATTATTTGATGAGAGATATTTATAGGATTGTTAAATTTCTTCAATTCCAATCATTCGGCGTGCGCTGCGGGTATAGGGGAAGATATTACGTGTTATACGGTTCTCGCCTCTCTCCACGAGTGTTTATTTTATGATTTAATTTCATTGAAACTTAGATTTAAATTGCAACAATGCGTGTCTCAAAAAGTAATAAATCGATTATTTTAAAACAAGTGCTTTCGAAAATGTTTTGTCAATGCGTTTTTTCCGTACACCACTGTAAATCACGAAAACGATAACACTATGTGTGCGTCAAACCCTGTTATTTTCTCAAATATTTTTTGAATCTGTAAAAAACTGCGCGAAAACTAAAATACTCGCTGTTGCGTTTGAAGTGAAGATAAATTATGTTTCAGCAAAGCCTACAGCACACGGAAGAAGATTCAACGATTTATTCGTTATATATTGAAAATTCGCGGTCACGCCACTGATTTCCACGTACGGACGCTCGCTCACAAATATATTTGGACTTGTTGTATAGGAATATTGAATTTTTTTTTTTTTTCCCCCCGCACCCCAGCAATAGACATATAGCATTAATACGACGACACTAGTGGCGGCGGTGTACATTTCTATTATAACGGAAATCGGTGGCGCTGGGATCAGGCGCACGGGCGCGACTGTCCCGGAAAATTGACGACGTTTAATAACGCGCTCCGGGCGGTCCGTCGTCATAAAAATCCCATCGATCCCATTATCCCATTAATATGTCGCCCCCGTATATGCGAGGCCGTTGAAAATGTGTACGCCGCCGCAAGAGGGTGTGATGGTAACATGACGGAGTCGCGTACGTATTATATACAGTGCGATCGTTTATTTTTTCAAGTGACGCTGCGCATTTCGGGCCGGATATTATGGCGCTCTATTGGATTCGAATTCGAGGTTTTCCGACGGTGACGCGGAGGGTACATAGCGAAATCGGGAAAACACATGGTCGGATACTCCGTATAATATATCGGTTCGCGCGGAAGTACCTGTATATTGTCAATACCCTAACCGCGGTATGGCAGGGTGATCGGTCCTCGCGATAAGACGCTCGTTATCTCGGAAAGCGTGCACGCTTTTCGGAACGCTGACGGAAATTACAAATTTCAACACCAACGTTAATTTTTACTAAAACGTCATCTATTTATGGAATTTGTTTAATATAGATTGCTATTTTAAAATCAAAAGCGTGCGGTGGTTTCACATATATGTTGTCCAAAAAAAAAAAAAAAAAATGTAAATACTTTTCGAGATTATCATAGTGTCTTATCACGGAGATTGATCACTGCAGTGCACCGTAAACAATTCGTACCTATCGGTCGCCTCCGAAATAGCGAAAATAAAAAAAAAAATCGAACATAAAATATTGAACACAAAACAGCGAAAATCGTTGAATTGAAAGGATAAATAGGGAACAAAAAAATCGTAGAAAATATATAAAAATTAAAATATACGATAAAAATTATTATTTTTGTCGTGCGTATTTACTAATATTTCGAATCCCTTTAGCCGAATCCCCGTACACTTCTTTATTTTCCCCTCATATCATGCATTCCAGATAAAGACTGCTCATAATCAGTTTCCTCCAAATCCTCCGGGGGCATTCAATAAACGTCCGTTATGTGTATTGTACTGTTCGTAATCTCGAATTAGATCCAAAAATATTTCACTGAAAAACAAAACAATACAAATTCTCAAAACGTTTCTGCCGCGTAACGCTACGCAGTACGAAATAAACGTATTAAAAATATCGAGTAGACTAAAGCCGATGGAAAAAAAAAAAAAATAAAATAATAATCGCGAAACGTCTGTACGGAACTTAAAACGATCCCGGGACGTCCCGCTCGTATTCGTATTCGGCCGTGTCCCGTTTCCGTTCTCGTGCTCCCGCCCGCCGCCGTGCGTCCGCGCGCCGCACTCGCGCTGTACGCCGCGCGCGTTCGACTCCCGGCCCGGCCGCTCTCGCCCCCGTACGCGCGCGCACACGCGTCCGATATAAATTGCATTGTCGTTATTTACACGCCCGGCACGCGAAACCGTTTTCGCGCCCCGCCGACGACCCCGTCGTGTGTACACGGTATTATTATTATTATTATCGTTATTGTCGTTATTGTACCGCGCGCGCGCGCGCGTCAAGCCAAATGATATGCGCGATACCGACGCGGTTCCGCCGGGTCGATCGTTGTATTGTCCGCGGCATTATCGCCGGCAAGTGCGTTTATCGAAAACAATCAATCGCGCGGTACGAAACCATTATTTTTGTAACAGTACCGCCGCCGCCCGCGGTAATGACGGGACCCCGGCGGGAACGGACGAGCGGGGCGGCGGTGTGAAAAACCACTTAGGTCGTCGCGAGTGTGCAATCACATTACATTGTAAACGACAGTGTCGCGAAATATGTGTGGAAATATTAACCGCGCGGCACACGCGGAGCGGGGGTTTCGGCAAGGAGGGGAATTAGCGGGAGCGGCGGTAGAGGGGCCGGGCAGACGAGCCGTCCAGCGCGCGCGCGGCCGGATCGGACGGATTCTGGCCGGCCGCGTTCTCCGCGACCCGCCGGCCCGCGTACAAAAGCTCTCGGCCCGAATTTCTTTTTTAATTTTTTCAATCGCGTATCTTGTCTTTGCAAAACGACGCCCCGGACAAACACGACGGATATCACTGTGATATCACGCAGTATTGCGTTTTATCGGCTGTTAACCGTCGACGCGTTTTCAGACGGCGGACCCTCGCGAGTCGAACGGCCCGAAATCGTCGCGGCCCATCGAGTTTTACCCGGCAACTCGTCGGGCAACTCGTCTGGTCCTGCTCGCACACCGTACGGGGGGCGTTTACACGAGCGTTACGCGCGAGACAGAGTCGAACATCTATTATCGCTTGCAATAATCATTACAGATCGTTCGACAGCGTTTTATTGTCATCTGTCCGTACCGTGACCGCACTGTACTATAAAAAAAAAATACGACAGTATCGGGGTATACGAGAATACGCGCGTCTCAAAATTGTGTTTATTGCAGCGGAGACGTTAGAACGGAAAACGTATTGACAATTTTTCGAAAGTTTCGTGAAATTTCAGGTAATACTGTAATTCAGTGTCGGACACCCGGAACTATTGATTTCCCCACAAAAACCGACATTTTTCTCGTTAAGTTTTCAATCCGAATGATGGTACACCGGATCGATGTTAATGATATAATAAACCGTAGTATCGATCGCCTCGCGCCTCAGCCATATCTGTCAGTTGTCCGTCGAACTGCGGGAAACACATACAGGATATCCGATTTGATGAACGGTCATCGAGTGTAATGATCGGAATGGAATACACGGATAATTTCGGAGCGCAATAACATCAACGTTAATAGATTAATAGATAATTTTGTTTTTCGCGGCCGCGATTAAACAGCGATTTAGTCAAATAATATAGCGGTTTTATCAATCAAACTGTTTTACGCAAAAAAAGCAATCCGTTTTGAACAATTTAGAAAGAAACAAAAACCATGATTTTTTTCATCCATTCCGAACAATATTAACTCGAAGAAGCGGTAGCAGTAAAGCACCATGCCGTTTTCGATAGCGTTTTCGAGTGAAATAAACCAACGCGACATAACCATGTCATTGTATTGTATTCCTCTTGAATTATCCGAGACAGGTACGAAAACCGAACGAAATCCGCGTGATCGATGGATCGACCGGATCGCGATCAAAAGACGGCGGCTACTCGATGAAGAGAACTCTGAATACATAATATCATCTAGCCTTACCTATACTATGTCGCTGTCATTACAATAGCGTTCAGAGAAAATCGAATCGGTGGATTGGTCTTGAATATACAATGTGGACATTTGTAGCCATCGCGAATTCGAGGGGGAGTCGGAGAGGCAAAAATGGTTCTTGGTCACTTGGTACGGTCGAGCACGAAAAACACGGTTTCTAACGGTTAAAATTAAAAGAAATGAAATTGAATTAAAACAGCCGTGTGTCTTGAAATAAAACTGTTATTAAAAAAGGAACCATTCGATGAACCCCCTGGGTTTTTTTAACTCTGTATCGCAACGCAATACCGTCGTGTCCTGCGTACACCGCGGTAACGCGGACGGCGCGAGGGCCGGTTCGGACGGGGGGTGGGGGCATCCGAGATCCCCCCCTCCCCGTTTCGGGCGTGGGACGGCGGGCGGAACGGGAGTTTGTACTCGCCGCGAAAACGCCCGTCACATTCCGGCGGCGACAGTGCGTACACGCGACGCGTCGCCGTTCGCGGTCTTTGGGAAGAGAAGAAGAAGAAATGGAAAAAAAAAAAAACCCGTCGTACCGCGCGCACGACACACGGCAGTCGCGCGACCGGTACGAAAACGGATTTACGGCCGCGGCGCGCGCGCACAACCGCAAACCGTCGGTTTAATTCCGCTCCTGATGGATTGTTTCTCGCTCCCTCTCGCTCCCTCTCGCTGTCTCTCGCCGTCTCCCGCTCTCCGGTTTCGGTGCGTCTGGTGGTACAGTGGGCAATAATAACGTATCGAGTCTCTTCGCCGCGTCGGCGTGAATATTGCGTAGCGGCGGCGGCACGCACGCCGGATCGGTCTGCCGAGTGGGAACGGGGGGGGGGGGGGGGGGGGGGGGGGGGTTGGGGCTGGGGGAATCGTGAAAAAAAAAACAACAACAACAATAATAATGAAAAACGCACAAACGGTCGTTGTACGGCCGCGGTCGAAGCGACGCGGTTTCCGCAAAAAAAAAAAAAAAATACGACCGATTAATTTTTATCGGTCCGTTCGTCGGTTTTCGACGATCGAATTACGCGCCGCGCGACCGGACGTGTGTCGACGGACGGCAATTATTTTCCGCGACGTTTTCGTCTTGTCCCCTGTCCGGCGATCCGTGCCCGCGCACTACGCGGAACTCGCGTTTTTTCCCCGCGTCCGTATCGCACTCGACGGCCGCGTACAACAGTACGATCGTTTTCATCCGGGTGTTGTCACGAAGCGAATTCGATTTCTGTTTTTTTTTTTTTTTTCCTCAATCGTTGTGTTTCGTTCAAGTTACACCGTTAAAACTGTTTTCAATTTCGTTTACCTTTACTCCGCACACCTTAAACAAATGTACAGTTTAGATAGGATCCTACAGCCCCATACCACCCCTCCCACTCCCACCACCACCCGTAATTGACGGAGAATATTTTTTTTTAGTAAAAACGTCGACCGGGATTATCCCGGGACAGCTTTTTAACAATCGACTGACGGAGCGGGCCACGCGAGACGAGTTCGGGCCGTCTCTATTCTTCCCGTTTCCCTTGCAGGCGGACACGGGGGTGAACTTGCCGCGGCCCGAATGCGATACCGTTGCCGGGAAAACCGCTTTCCCCGCGATTTCCACTGTTCCGCGTTTGCACACGTTCCGGGTTCGGCCGCGTTTACCCGTGAATTCCGGCCGTTCAATAACGTCCGGGACGCTGCGCGCGCGTCCAGTCGACCGGTAATGTCGACGCAGACACCGGTGAGATTTCGGCCCGGCCGACGTGCCAACGACAACAACAACAACAACAATAATAATAATAATAATAACAACGCGGTCGCATTGTCGTTGTTATCAAAACGTAGCGGTATTTTCGCGCACCCCGCGCGGACAACCGTAATGCCGCCACCGTGTAAAACCATTGTTGTCGTTATTGGTTGTTGCGTTTCGAGCAGCGTGCGGGTGTTTGTATGAACGCGCGCGGGCGGCGGACGCGCGACGCGCGCGCCACAATAAAACTCGAACGAAATGCCGGCGCGTCCGGCCGTCGCACCGTGCCCGGTGAAAGGCGCGCGGCGTCGCGTCGGGGCGGCGGGTCCCGGGACGGAAAACGTTATTACCGTGTTGGCCGTAAACGCCCGGCCGCGCGATAGAAATTACGCACAATAGAGTAATGTTTTCGGCGGAGGCCTTTCACCGAAAATTTCTCCGGAACGGACGGCCGGGGGATGAGGGGGCGGGGAGGTGCGGAACCGTATACCCTCGGCCGGCTTTCGGCGGCGCGCCGCGGGACCCTTCGCGGCGGTCGGGTCGCCGGGGGGGGGCTCCCCCCCGTTTAACGGACGTCTCCGCGGAGATAATGCGCGACATCGGTTCGACTGCGCGCGCACGCCGGCTTTCTAAAAATATTACCGTAACCCGCGGGCGTCGACAATAGTCCGCCGACGGCAATAACAACAATACCGGTATTTCATTATCCGCTCGCATGCCCGCCCGTCTCTTGCGGTCCCTTGCCGCGCGCCCGACACCCGCGGTCGCCAGCACGCAGCCGTACCGCCGTAATGCGCGCGCGTTACCGTAACGTGTGTGGCGCGACGATAATTGTAATCCGTACGGACACCGGACCGGGACGGAGGATTTGTCAGCGGTTCAGCCCGACTTTACGGCCGTGTACTGTACGCCGTCGCTACGGCCCGCGCGTCACATATACAGGGCGATTTGTTTTCCATCGCGAACCAGCAATTTTTGTCGGAAGATTTCGGGTGAATTCGATTTCCGTTTGTTTGGTTATTTAATTTTGCCCCCGAATCATTATGGAATCGGTCAAGCTTCATTCGTTCCGACGCGTTTTCAATCGCTCACCCGCCCGCTACATGCGCGTTCGGCGAGTATATATTTGCGTTTGTTGTTTTACCGAATGTAGGAAACCCTCTTTTCTTTTTTTTTTTGAACACGGATTCGTAGTAGACCGGAGTGCAGTCGCGCAATCCGTTACCCGTCCCTACTCCACCCCATCCCACCCCCCTCCAGCAGTCTAAACTTTAAGCGGTTATAGCTCATAAAAGGCGAATCGGACGTTGGGCGTTACGCACGCGAAAAAATATTCTCTATTCGAATCTACCGGGTTCGAAACATGGCGGGGGCGCGTGTTCGAAAAACAAAAGTATACCGTGTACTCGGTCGAGGCACGCCGGGCGCAGTGGGGGAGGGGTTTGGTGGGTTTGAATCCAAACGGAATAAAGCTTAACCGGTGCCGTAACGATCGAGGAAAAAAAGAGAACGTTGCCGGTCCGCGATAGAAAAAAAAAAACAAAAAACGATCGCTCTGTATACGCGCGCGGGAAACCCGTCGCCGAGGCACGGTACCTACCCGGCCGTTTTCGCCTACCTGCCCGTACCCTACGCGTGGTGCGCGTACCAAAACGCGTTGTCGCGTACGCCCCGAGACGCGACCGTAACGGGTCTTCGTCAGCGGGACCCGCAACGTCCGGCCGTAACGGGACACCCGAAAACCGCATTACCGCACGGACGACACTAACAATGCAACGGTATCGCGGCGATATCGGTCCGAGCGTCGCGGCGCGCACGCGTTTTCGCGTACGCGTACGCGGTCCGAGCACGAGCGTTTCGCCGCGATGACACTGCCAAGCGACGTACGCTTGGCGTTGCTCGTACGGGGGCGCCGCGTGCGACGTCAACTGTCCCCCGGGAGCCGACGGGATATTCCGCATTTCGATTTCGAAACCGGCACGGCACGTGGCGGAGCACCGTTCAAACGCTCCACACAAACGATGCACCGCCCACTCGGAAATCCGAAATTTATTTGAACCCGAGACTTCGCGTGTTTACCGCGGGAATTTTTAGCGCGGGTCGTAAATAAAAACGGGAACATTGGTAAAATTCAAGTATACGGTTCCGAGAACGTTTTACGCGAGTCGCGTTTAGAAACGTCAATTCCGAAAACCCTGTAAAATATGGCCAGCGGTCCGACTGACACTGACGGCGTGATACCGAAATTACACGAACTGGAATAGAGAATATTTCCCACGCTCTTTTTCTCTGGAATATTACCGAAGAAGAAAAAAGGCATCCGCGATTCGAATTATACAATTATGGCCCCGTTCGCACAAAGGTCCGCAACGGATCTTTTTTATATGCCGCCCGTGGGCGCAATAAAAAGACCCTCGCAATCTCGATTCGGTATAGATCTGGTATTAGCACAACTCGTCGTCGCTCGAATATTGTCCGGCGACGGCAGTCATAATAGTGCAGCCGTTCGGATTACATTCGGTTGTTATTGACCAAAAATGGAAACGGAAAAACGATTAGAAATCGATTCTGGATACGCGTGCTTTATACGTGTTTCGGTGTACAAGGTGCCCGGGATAATCGAACCGTATTCTTCTCGGTGTCGGAAAGGAACGCGGTCCTTTCATTGGACGCGGCTTGGAACGAGGAACGGGAACGAGTTCCCGTTCGTGATAAACGCGAACGCAAATTTCCGTTCCTCCTGTTATGAAAAAAGAAAACACAAAAACCAAAACCAAAATGAAACGCGCGTCATTTTAATGAAAATATTGTGTGGAAATCAGTCTCCGTTCTGGATTGGATTCGTTTGTACAGCCGAGATGAAACTACGGTTTAAATTGCCGTCAAATCGGAAATATAATATTATAAATATTTTTTTTTTTTTTTTTATTAGTTTTCGATAGTTTATTGGTTCGCCCTCGAGAAAACCGGATCAGCTCCGTTGAGAATATTATAATTGTACGCGAAACACGAATGCGTTTCGACAGATTGGCGCGAAGGTTTCGACGCCTCCGTCGCAATAAACGTTCCAGCGAGTTAATAATAATGTAAGTAAGCACGGCGAAACGTACAACAGTGTACCCACGTAAATAATTAGAAAAATATGTACCTATTGATTTTTTTATTATTATTATTATTATTATTAGTAACTTTTTTTTTTTTTCTATAAGACACGCAGACCTTGAACAAATCATTTGAAACGTGTCTATTATATACCTACCTAGTATTTATACGAACAGCGTATAATTAATTGCTTTAATTAGTTAACGAGTAGTATAGGCAATCGTACTGTAATTACAAATTATTAAACAGTATTTAGCGTTCGTTTATTGTGTCGATTTTTTTTTTAATTTTTACCGTGAATAAAAAAATGTGTCGTCCCCGCTAATATTATAACTCGTATGTCTACATTATGCGGTTTAACTAGGTATCGTTCTCCGGTGCAGTGTACACTCGAACCGAATGAACGCAATTATAATTATGTAAACATATTTCAATGGAAAAAAAAAAAAAAACAAATCGGTAAAAAATAGCATACCTACGGATAAAACAGAAACCGCTGAAGCAGTAAAAATATCGTCTGCGAGGTAGCCGTAAGAAAAAAAAATATCTATCTATGCGGTAAAAATACTCGTTTATACGATAAATTATAAACTGTTAAATGGTTCAGTCATTATTTTGCGGCATAGTTATCACAGCACATGATATCATTCGGTTCTGGTTTCGGTACTCAATTGTTTCATTAAAATTGTTTCGCATTCCGATATTCTGGCTATGTGACATAAGTGCCAAAGGTACAAAAATTGACATATCATTTGCACCAAAATTAATATTTCACACAAGTACAGGCATTTAAACATATTTAAAACATTTTTTTCACCCTTTCTCGACAACCGGATAACGTGTTCAACTCGGGCACGGACCCAGAGCAAAGATCTGGGGGAGGCAACAATTTTTTTCACAACACGAAATATGTCAATATGTCAATGACTGTGGTTCCAGTTATAGTAACCACAGTATTGTTAAACCGACCACAATCTATTTGTGATTATCCGGGATCAACTTTGGTGGCGACGTGGCGCACTCTTGTGTTGCCAACAATTAACACGTAAAAACGAAATTACAATATTGGAATCATGGTCCGCAGATATGTATAATAAAAAAAAAATTTTATATTATCATACATATTTGTGGTTGACATAAAATAATATCAGGATCTATAAAAAAAAAATTGGAGAAATAATATGTCGGGGTGGGTGGGGGGGAGTACGGGCCCCTAGCCCCCCTCGGATACGTCCCTGGTTCAACTTCATATTGTAACGATCTGTAACTATTGAGAACCCGTAACTCTAACTCGACGAATTCACGTAGAATTTATGGGGAGGAATGGGGTTTACGACTAACTACTTTATTCATAATAGTCTCGACGATTATCGGGGTTAATTGGGAGTTGACGAAATAATTAATAAATAATCATTTATCGTTATTTCGGAATTTTGTCCCGTTACCCGCCCAAAGCTAGAGCTAAGTTCAGCCCGTAGTGTGTCGTATACGGACAGTTGTGATGGCTAGGGCGTTCTTTTCGACAACCGTCGAGAAAAAAAAAAAAAAAAAGAAGAAATTAACAGATAATACAATTAAGACGTAAAACTATTGAACCCGATTTAATTGCGTTCCCTTTGCGGTACGCGAAATGCATTTCGTACAGCCGGAACGTTACGCAGTGTTACCGGGGGGAGGGTTCGCTCGCCACTGCCGCTGGGTGTCGGCCCAGTTCGGTTCTATCGCGGACGCCGCACGGCCAGTCGAACGACCGCGCGCGCACCGGCCCCGCCCGGGCTTGTTCTCGACCTCTGGCCGGAGAATCCGATCCCTTCCAGCAGCCGTTCCAGCGGTCCCGCCCGCGCGGCACACATACAATAACAATATAGAGATGTAATCTATTTTATTAAACGGTCTCCCCTCGACGAGCTGTATGCGTGTGTGTGTGTGTTGTGTGTGCGTGTGTGTGTGCGTGCGGGATAATATCCTATCATCCGGTTCGCATACGCACGTACATACACGCGTACACACGTACACGCGCGCACACACATGTACACGTATCGCGCCGTTAAATCCCGCGACTTAATTGTTAAATAGGACGGCCAAAACGGGGACGGTATTACGAACGGCGAGAGAGTGCGACGGGGCGAGAAAAGGCGGCGGGCCTTTCCTGTCGGCGTTCTCGCGAGGGGCGCCGGGCGCGGATAGGAGGACCGCGGCTGTAATATTATCATTATTATCATTATTATCATTATTATTATTATTATTATTATTATTACTACTGCTATTATCTGCGCCGGGCTGATAAAACGGCAATAACGGCCGCCCGCGCGTCCCGCCGCTACGGCAGCGTATTTAATTGCGTTCCTAATGAACGGACCAATGGTCGAACCCCGCGGCCGGGTCTCTCCCCCCCCCCTGCCTCGGTCACCGTCCCCGAATCCGATCCCTACCGCGTCCCGGCCGCCGCCGCCCCGTCGATCGCGGGGCACCGCGCGCGCGAATATTAGCCGATAATTCACGACAAACTCGCCGTCATCGCGCGGCCCGCCCGCGTCTCCCCTCCCCCACCCACCGTGCCCGTATCCGCGGCCGCCGCGCCGTTTCATCCGCAGAGCTTTCTCGCTCTCTTCCACACCGCACAGCCCGCACCCCGTACCCGATCCGAACATTACTCATCGGACGCGCGGTCCGGCGTCCCGTGTAATGTACACACACACACACACACACACACACACGTACGGTCTCCCGCGCCCGGTACATTACAGTCGTATACTGCTACTACTGCTACTCTGTACGCATACACGCAATAAGCGAGATACGCGCAATATACGCGATATTATCGCGCGTTACATTATTTGTTACGCGTATAAATGCGTTTTAACGGTCCTCCGGTCACGGGGCGCGCAACGCCCGCGAACCCTCCCCCCGTCCTCTCATCACACTCCCCGCCCCGCGCGTGGAGGTACGCCCGCGACGACGACGATAACGATAGCAATAACAACAACAACATTATACGGCAATAAATTCCGATACGCGTCCGAAATTACGCGGTTTTCGCGTATATTTCGCCGCCCGGTGCGACATTACGCGCGCGCAATAACGAGCTTTTAACGAGACCGCTCTCGGTCCGCACGGATATTTGACTGGTTGTCAGCGCGCGAATTGATAAGGGGGGGTGGGGCCGAGCGCGATATTTCACCGGGCCTTTTCGAAACGCACGTGAAATGCGCGCGGATACGTCCGATACACGATTTGTTTAACGCGCGCGCAGGGCGTCGTCCCGCCGGTTTCCAATGCGACGCGCGTTAACATTGACAATATTTTCGCTCGATCGCGTTTCGTGTCCGCCCTCCGACCGCCGACGTACGGCCTTTCGACGACATTTTCAATACCGTCGCTTCGTATAAATCACGTGCACATGTATATTGTTCCGAATGTTTTAACACGTACCGCGCATAAGTATGCGTATCCTCCGATAAACGGTTTCCGAACGATAACCGTCCGATAACGTAATAGTGTGTGACCTGTCGAATATAATCGTGCACGTATCGTTTCTCTAGAAACTAAAACGGCCGATTATAAGAACAATACGGTATGTACGGATATATAAAAACCGTCAATTTTAGAACGATATTTGTTACAAAGCGAATTAAAAAATGAAAATTAAAAAAAAAAAAAAAACAAATAAAAAGTTTGGAAGGAATGCAATGTTTTTCTCCGAATGTTTGTTCCCTTTACGCAAAATGCAATTTACAAAATAAAAAAAACGGACATATTTCGCACGATGCGCCCACTTAACCCAACCTCCCACTGTTATAAGTGAGGACTTAGGAAGGTAGAGTAGAAATTTAATGTATATCTGTAAATATTAATCATTGATAACGAAAAACGATTCTGAGTGGAATTTTATTATACATGGTTTGATAGGCTTTAATATTTACGATTTAAAAAAAAAAATAGATTTCGTACATTTTCCCGTTTTTCCTAAGTTTTTCCCATTTATTATAAAAAAAATTAATTATGACTTTTTTCAAAAATGTGAAAAACTGAAAAGAACTGAGGAAAACGGGAAAATCGGTACATTAAAGAAAATACCATGGTATATAATGCCTATTTAATTATTTTCTATATTATGACATATATATATATTGTTGACAAAAAAGCATCACTTTCAACTGAACTCCGCTCAGAATCGTTTTTTCGTTAGCAATGGTTCATAGTTGCTCACAGGTGAATATGAATTTCCCGTCTGTATCCTACCTTCCCTACTTCCCACCTACATTAGTGTCTGCACCCACATGTGAACCATGTCAGTCTTTTTATTTTTATGTACGTATGAATCTTAGATTTTTCGATCAAAATCGATCAATCGTAAAATCATACAATTGTATACGCATATTATTTGAGGTATTCAGCTTACCTCGCTGAAAACAAGTATCAGTCGCACTGTCAGTACCAAAATGCGCCGAAGTAAAAAAAAAAAAAAATTAAAAAAATTAATAATAATAGTAAAAATTTGCTTTTCATATTATTATCTGAAATAGATGGTGTGTCAACCAACGTCATAATACTTCAGCATTTTAAAATTTTACCAATATATATAAATATATAAAAAAATAATAATAATAATAATAATGTTACAATTCAAACACGTAATTTATATATACCAACAGGTAAGCGCACACGAATCGCTGTACTGCGTTGAATTAAATTACCACCATACGTGTGTACGTGTGTATATAGACGCGTATCGTTCGCTGGGCTAAACAAATTCCAGACGAACGATAAACGCCTGTGGTTTAGAAAACGTGAGGATATTGAATAATTTCATTATAAAATTAAATAGGCAGAATATTTTTTAGTACACATCGGCTGTACATTTAATCAGATCTGATCTATTTTTATTGCAAAAAAAGTTTCAATATCAATTAAATCCGGTCTTTGGTCGTAGGTAAGCTGTACGCCATGGGTGAAAATAGCGTATTGTACGTACGCCGTATACCCACGTATACCCCCCCCCCAACCGCCACTACTGTATATATTCGGCATAGATGAATTCGAAAAATTGTACCCGATTCGATTTGAATGCCGTTCAAGTTGTAATGTGTATTCATTTTCTTGCTCTTGAATTATGATTTAAGATTATAATACGTTTCGGTTTGATGAATTTGGACTATTATAAATTATAGTTACTTACTATTTTACGGTAATTTACGATGTTGTGGATATGTACGTGGGTCGGTGCGCGATGAGAGCTCATTGGATACTATCGACCCCTGGCGTGGCTTTAACAGCCCGCAAATCGATTTGTGTGCCACTGGCGCAGTATTAATTTACTCGTAGACACGGATATCATCTCGAAATATTTTATAAAAATCGTAATTCAACAGTAAGGAAATCAATACGCGTTACAACTTGGACGGCATTCAATGCCATTGTACCGGGTACACATTTTCAAAACCGTCTATACTGAACATATATTGTACGGAGTGATTCGCTAAGCGTGTTCGCCCCATGTTTTTCGATCATTTTTTTTTTTTTTTTGTCATATTTAGATTTTTCAAATCAGCCAGATTTCCTTTTTCAATAAAAGTGCTATCATTATAGTGAACCGGAGCAGAAAAGCCGTTCACGGGGGAAAAAAAGGCCGACATATTTTTCGGCCAATACCCACCTGCCTTTCGTACATTTTCCCGTTTTCCCTCCGGTTTTTTTTTCCCCCATTCGACGATAAAAAAATATCAAATAAATAAACCATTAAATATCAAATGTTAATGGTACGTCCGTAAAATAACTATTGGTTAGGAAATACGCGCGCGGGTACGGGCACGTCGTGACCGTACCCGGTATCCCGTGCTGAATACGACGCCGCGTACTCGTTTCAATTATTCATGATACGCGTACGCTGTTATATCACATCGCGCCGCGAGTTTCCGCGCGGTCAATAAGACTCGGAAAACGTATCCGCCGCGCTGCGCCGTTCGCACGATATTATAGGTAGCAGAACACGCGTAATAATATTATTAGGAATTATCGTTTTTTTTTTTTTTTTTATTTATTTTATTTTTTTTCCAATCGTCTGTCGCACGCAGAGAGTCGACGGCAACGCGTACGCGCGTGGTACGCAGCGCGGCATAGCAATACCGTCGGTCGTGCACGGCTACGCGAAACGTGTTTGCCCGCGCGGTTATTGTTATCGTCGTCGCCGTCGTCTGGTGCGCCGCACGACACGATAATAACGATATTATACAGACGTCAAACCCGCGATTCCGGACTCCGCCGTCGCGGTGATTGACAACGTACTTACGCGGGTATCGCCGCAACAGGAGGGTACCCGCCCTACAGGTCGGGCCATAATAATGGCTGCGTGCCGTAAGCGGTACCTGTGCGCGCGCGCGCGTACAGCCGTCGTCGTCGCGGTCGTTATCGTCGTACCGATACGACCGAGTCCCGCCGAGCCGAGCCGCGTTTGCGTGCGCCGTCCGTTCACGTTCCCGCGTCGCGGTCGAGCCGTTGACGGACGTCCGGCGCGACGGCGATAGCGCACGGTGGCGCGGCGGCGGACGCGAGCGGCGGCCGTCGCCGCACTGACGCGCGCGTATCGCGAACCGGCCCGCGTTACGCCGGGGCGACGGCGACCGTAAACCCGGCGGCGAGACGCGCCGGCGAAAACGGTTGTAACGCGCGGCGCGACGGCGTCCGCCGGCGCGGCCGCGTAGCGTTGTGTACGGGCACGGGCTGCGCAGACAACGGCGGACGAGACGGTTTTACGACGGAGCGGCACGCCGCGGGGTAGCGCCGTCGAGTCGGAACCGCGCCCGGGGCGCCGTTATAAATTCGCCTTTAGGACCCCGCGCCGGGAAACTCGCGCGCGTTGGTTTCGCGCGCGGAAATGGAAACGGAAAACGTTAATTGTCGCGGCGCGCCGCAACGGTTTAGAGCCGGTAAAACTTGTTGCTCCCAACCACGTGACCGGTGTTGTCGTTACCGCCGAAAAAACAACGACCAAACGTTTCTCGCGATAACAACAGCGATTTCGTCGTCGCTGTCGAAAGTGCTTCGGGTCTGCACGACTGAAGTGGAGTGTAAATGTTTGTATATCACTTTCCATACATTAAAAATGATACTCCGAAAAATCTCATACCATCATGAAATGTTCGTCTGTAGTTGCACCTGCCGGCGACTACTCCTGTTTCGCCGTTCTCCGTTAGAACCGTTTTGAAATCCGACAAAAACAATAATCGGTTGATTTATGTGTACACACACAATCGTCTAATGCGGGAATCGAACGCACGCCCTCAATACCGAATACCGTTTTATTATTGCGGCGCGGTTTCGAAGCGGCGGGGTGGGTGGTAGAACAACGATCCGGATTTTCTTTTCTCGGACCCCGTCGCATAATGCGATTCGACCGTTCTAATTTGGGTAGGTGTCCTCCGAAACACGCCGCTCCCGTGCGGTTTTCTCAGACATTACAATATTATTACACGCGCGGGACTCGATAATAAGCACAATGGTCTCTTTATATGCTCTACAATAATAATGCGAGATGTATGAGATTCGGCTGCCGTCTCCGAAAAAAACATACACGGCTGCGTGCGCGTCGCGATTACACCGCGCTAGAACCGTTCGATCACCCGGCCTGTCAAAATCCGATTTCCGCGAGGGAGGCTGCCAATGCGAGTACATTATTATTATACACCTAGCTAATAATATACCTAGCTTTTTTTTCTTTTTCTTTTTTTTTCGGTGTACCGCGACAGTACATTATTATTATTATTATTATTGCCAACATATACTATACAGACCTCAAAAAGACGTCTATATCATCCGAACAGATGTCCGTATAATATAAAAATATTATTGTATTATTCCCGGTAATCCCGAGTACGATTGTACACGTTTTCACATTATCGTTATTATACGCGAGTTTCGACACGGAGTCACCGGCGGTCGTTCCTTCCACACGTCGTGGTACACCCGCGGATACCCGTCGCTCCCCCACCCTTCCTACCCCCTCTCCCCCCGCAAGAGTGATGGATCTCCGTGGAAAAAAAAACAGTCTTTATATTATATGATTTTCCTCGCCCACCTCTTCTCCCCTTTCGAAAACTGCAATAATTAATTTCCCACGCGACGAGTCGTGCGCTACCGCAGCGGGCGTCGGTTAGGTTTATCGTTGCTCACAGGTATGCATTATCTATAACAGTGGCTGCACCTGACCCCATTATCCCGGGACGTTTATTTTTCTATCTCTTGCTTTAGAGTTTTGATTTCCGCCAGTTGTGTAATTAGTTCAGCGTCTTTTCGCCCAAGTTGTTTTTCATGTTCAACCTCTATCTTTTTGATTTCGGACTCGAGATGATCATTTTTTCTAATCATCAAAGTATTATATGTTTCACAACTGTTGAACTTGCCCTTCATAACGTTTGCGTTAGTAGTGTGAGTATACATTTTGCTCTTTAATATTTCGTATTCGTTTTGGTCTTTCTCACGGACTTCAGTATTCCCAGACGTTTTTCATAGAATATTTCGTATTATCGTTTTCTGATCATTGGGAAATCTTTCAAGCGAGAAACCCGCCTCTCTAGCACTTCTGACGGCTTTTCCGCAAATCAGTTTGGTTTCCGCAAATGACTCTCAACTATTGATGGAGCTGAAGAGCTCCTAGGCATTGTACATGAAAGCAAAGGTCTACTTCGCCGTAGGAAATTATGTGCAATGATTTCATTAGACGTTGAGAACGCTCTAATTCCTTACTTTGGCATAGAATTTGAGAGGCACTTGTCAAGAAGAAATTCTCACCGTACCTGAAGACAGTGTTTAGGGATTACCTATCGGACAGACAGCTGCACATTGACAACGCCTAATACGAAGTAACCTATAACGCAGGTCTCAGTCATTGGACCTCTGCTATGGAACATTTTTTGCGATAAGCTGCTCCGCCTCACGCTTTCGTGACATTTGTCTCATAAGATTTGCGGAAGATGCGGCAGTGATCGGGACTGGCAAAACGACGGAGGCATTGGAAGATGCACTGAACACTGCCCTAAACCTGATCGACGAATGGATGGTGTACAATGATCTCCAGATATCCACTGCTAAAACGTTGGCGATCATGCTGACTACTAAACGTGAGTACGTTCGATCAAGATTATTTTTTTGGAGAAGAGTTAATTGTCCTATAAGCTGAGGTGCGTTATTTGGGAATCTAGCTCAGCACGTCACTCGAATTTAAAAACCATATATCAAAGGTTCGGCTGAAAAGCCTCTACAGGCTAATGCCCAACGTTGGTAGCCCCAAGTCTATCAAGAGGAAACTTCTTGTCTTTGTCGTCCAAAGCCAGTTATTTTACGCGATTCCGGTATGGGATTCTTCCCTAGTATACCAAAATCTTTGTCAACTGTTATTAGGGTCATAAAGTAACATGGCTCTTAGGGCATATTGTGCCTATGGAACTGTTTCGACCTCGACGATATTTGTGGTGGCAGGTGAGACTCCGATTCATCATATGGCACTTGGATGGTGCGTTAAGCGATGAGTGCTCAAGAATGGAACCAGTCCTCATGAGGGCGAACAGGAGGTCGAGTGCCGAATTTGGCAGTGGTGGCAGGCTGAATGGGACGTAGAAGTGCTTGGACTAAACGCCTCATGCGTAAATTAAAGTAATATTATGATTTTGTCATTTTTAATAATGATAATACATTTGTTTTATGAATAATCATAATATATACTTAATTATAGGTATTAAAATTTGGTTAGGGATTGTATTATTTTATTTATTTGATTTATACATTTTTATTATTATCCAATTATAGTAGGTATAGGTTTAACAAAAAATATGAAGTTCACTCACTTCCGTTATAATGTTTAATCGTTTATCAAAAATAAAGAAATACGAATAATAATAATTTGAGTGTTTCTTTTCAGGTCTAATAGTGAGAAGCCTATTTAAAGATGTATTGTATGGGAGCCGAGTCCAATTTTTTCTCTGCTCCCCACTTAACGTGTCCTTTACCGGTCTCAAAAATGTTCGCAATATGTTTCTCTCTAAAACTAAAAGTTTTCTTTCCTCAACTTTGCTTAATGGTCAAGTATCAGCTCCATACGTGATTACTGGTTGCGCATTAGAAAATCGTATAAGATAACTTATATCTTATATCTTACCTATAATAGTTACCTAGTATATTTATAATTTCACCCAGTCAATAAATATTAAAAATAAATAACGATTCTTTTCAGACACAAGTAGTCGGCCACAAAGTGTCTCGTCTGAAAGCGCTCTAAATCGCGAGTTCGGTTCAGCGAGTTGACAAAATCATTTAAAAAAAAAAAAAAAAACTATACTCCGTTCGTTCGTTCGGGGTTTTTTTTCCACTCGCGATAAATACTATTAAAAAAATAAAATAAAAACATCGGCGACGCCCGCTGCAGTATAATAATATAATGCATTATTTATATTGGTATATATACAATGACGTGAGTATTTTTTTTTTTTTTTTTTATTCTTATCGTAACTCACATTAATTCTGTATATTCGCACATCCGCGCGCGTATTATTTGGCGGGATCCGATTAAATCTGCAGTAGCGCGGGTCGAATAATTGACATAAAAAAAAAAAAAAGAATAAATAAAAAACGATTTATATATTAAGGTCTCTGCACCGGCGAATGAATATAAATTATAAAAAAAAAATGCGAAAAAATATAACAAAAAAAAAAAAAAAATAATAATAATAATAAAACCGAATGTAACGATCATCATAGTATATATGTACTCGCTATTATAATAATATTATTCATTTTTCACGACTACAACGGTATAATTTTTTTTACATTCTATACCCGTACAAGATTGACGCTGTTAATTTTAATATTAAAGTGAATATTGACCTATTACAACACATAAAGATTAACTGCAGTGCACCTATACCGGCTTTTGTTCGATATTTTAATTCTCAAGCGAGATATAATAAGCATTTTTAAATAAATTGTGATATTTCACATGCTCTTACTCGTACATCTCGCTATTCAAATTTCTGATCTTCTTAGGTTTATGTTTGACAACAGGTCAATGTTAAAGCTTTGACTTGCGCCTTGTTATTAATATTGTACCTGCACAAAACGGTTGAAGTTGGATGAACTTCGAAGGGTGACTTTGTTTACTGAAAATCGAGGGGCGTACCCTAGAAATAATTGAATTTAACCGACTTTTCAGAAAACCTATTATGGAGACAAGACTTCAAAAATATTTTCTTCTCACACACATTTGGTCATTGTTACACTAATAGAGCTAACAAATAAAACGCACCACTTTCCACAAATATTATCTTGCGCATATGTCTGAGCACTGCTTAGTGAAAATATAGTAAAACAAAATATTTATTTTTTTCGTAACTGTTATTAAAGAAGAATTGATCGTGATTTTAATCGTGTGGCGTGTAAACATATTTTGTTCGAATATAAAACCAACAAATAAGGCGGTTTTTCGTTTTTTAAATACCTATTGCCCAACTGCCATAAACTCATTTTCTTAATTGAGATTTAATCAGATACCTCGACATAAAAACTACAAGCGCCAAATACCATAAATAATTGGCAAGTTTTTTTTATCAATGTATCGTGCCCAAGTAGTAGTTAAACGCGATTGGGTTTTTGAAAAATCGTTTAAAAAAATTCAATTATATTAAATATACTATACAAGTTTTCAGAATACATAGCGATTTCTTTAAAAAAAAAAAATAGCAGGTATTTTTCCCGAATCTATTATCGTTTCTTCTCGTTTTGTATTATTAGGAGGTAGATATCTATTTTGTACAATACAAATACAATTAAGTAGGTAGGTATAAAAGATAAGATAGTATAAATATTTATCTATATATATTATTAAAGCATACTTACAATAATACAATATTTCCGTTTCGTTATTGTGAACATAATATAGGTACTATAAAAAAATGTTATTTTTTTCCTTTTTAAATTAACTACCCGTAATTATTTGATTCAAACGAGCGCCTTTTGTAATTCGATAATCGAATAGTATTATTTTTTTTGTATACAAATATATAATTGAAGGATTTACTTGGTATATAATATGTATAGCACATCGCCACATCAGGTAGGTAACCGCTGCAGCAGGTACTCCTATAGTGACTTTTTTTTTTATGTATAAGAAATGCGCATTAAGTAAACGATGACAATAATTGACGGTGGTATTCCTAAAGAACAGTTTAAAAAAAGGGCGTATATTTTTTTTTTTCGAGGAAATCATTCTCCTAAATAATTTATTGTGTACATAATTTACAATTCGATTATGTGATTTATCTTAACTACCGGAACGATTGTGTTAACCTATCTCTAGTTTAAGTCTAATTTAAATTTTAGTCTTCAACCGATTAAATGGTTTAGATACTTTGAAATTACAAAAAAAAACTTAATATTATATAGGTAGCAGGTTTAAATTCGTGTATAAGTTTATTATTCGCAGTTTTACTTGAAAAAATAGAAGGAAACAAATTAAATAAATTAGTGTGGCAAAGCATAAAAAAAATAAAAAAAGAAGTCCTAGGATAATGGCGACGGGAGCAGCCACTGTTATAGGTAATTTATTGTACACCTGTAAGCAGCGATAAACCATTGCTTACAAAAAATGATTCTTAGCGGAGTTAAATTGATAGTAGTGCTTTGTTAATAATATGTATGCCATATCATAGTAAAATAATTAAATGTGCTCTATATGTTTTCTCTAATAATATTTATTTAATGTTGTACCGATTTCCCCGGTTTTCCTACGTTTTACCTGGTTTTCCCATGTTTTTTTTCCAGTTTTTCACATTTGATGAGAAAAATCTTGAGAAAACCGAAAAATGACATTTTTAAAGTACCTCCACACACCGATTTCCTTTCATAAAAGGTGTTATATGTGAAAATCGGAGCAAATCCTCTAGTAGAAAAGTTGTCCACAGAAAAAAAAAACATCTTTGTAAAACTATAAACTTCTTCACTTCATTCAGAATCTAAAATATATGCCGTAGGTACCTATTAAGCAAATACGAGTTAAAAGAGGAAACAGATGATAGAAAATAAACGATTTAGTGGACCGACCGAATTTTGAGTTTGCCTAAGTCATCAATATTTTGAACAGCGAGAATGTCGTGTAAATTTATGCATGGAAGTATACAATTTTTTAAATAGCTGTTCCTGGTGTAAAGGAAAATGGGCTGCCATCTGGTGGCGGTGGCAACGAATTCAGTGATGAGAATAAAACATAAACAATTAATTCAATACTCATTATTTATTTATTTAATACTGTCTTAATATCTATAATATTATTTCTTATCTATCATCTATGCGAATAACTCTGCGAATTTTATTTTGAACTGAAAACAAGTCATTTGAATATGAATCCATTTCGAGCCAATTGAACCGTATAAATATTCGTGGGAAAAAAAAAATCAGTGATCAAAATTAGGGGTAGGGTTTAAGAAAAAAACGGCTATCACATGCATAATAATATTATTAATATTGTCTTAAATAATATAATAATAATAAATAAACAAAATAATTAATAAATAAAATAATAAATATTAAATCGCAAACAAATTATATACAATTTATAATAACAGATCTACTCTCCTTGGCTTCACAGCCAGTTTACAATCCTTCATTCAGTTATATGTCTTTAGAGTTTATCGGTATGATTTGCCAATTAGTTTAATCGATTCTGACAAAATATTTAGTTATTAGGTACCGAGGGACGCAGGTATTTTTTAGATTCTGAGTGGAGCGATCGACGAAATAATACGAAATGTATTTTTTTCAAATCGTAAATATTACCTACAACTTTTTAAAACATTTATTATAACCGAATTCTGCTTAAAATCGTTTTTCGTTAGTAAAAATTAATCGTTTCGTACAGATATATTTTAAATTTTCCTCTGTATTCCTCTGTATGAAAATCGATAAAATATTAAATAAATATTATTAAAGAAAAGATATAATGCCTACTTAATTATTTTACCATAATATGACATGTATATATTGTTGAAAAATCATTACTATATCAACTGAACTCCGCTCAGAATCGTTTTTCGTTAGCAATGATTAACCGTTGTTTAAGTATAGAAAAAACGAAACAGTTGACAAAATAAAAAAGGCCCAGGGAGGCGATCGCCTCTATCGCCCTCTCCAAAAAACCACCACAACACCTAAAACAGTTTCCCATCAATCGTGCGATAATAAATATGTAATCGTCTTTCGAAAATAATTTTTAATAGTGTAACCTTAGTAGGTTATCAACTATATTTTTGGTTATCATTTTTTTTTTCAAATTTAATCAAAAACATATACATTTATTTTGTGTTTGTATTTAACAACTCAAATTTAGTTTTAATACTTGTATAATTAAAAAAAAAAAAAGCCCCAGGAGAACCTTTGACACCCATGATTGGCCTGCCTTATGATTACGCCACTGTTTTTAAACACCGAACTTATAGATATTTTAGTGTTGATATAATAATCGAAACGAAGACGAGACGCGAAAACCGGAAATTGTCGGTTTATACTCGGTTTTTCGAACGAACTCGTTTACCGCCGTCGGTTTCGGATTAATACATTGTAACATTCCAATAATGCGGCCCACCCGAGGTGCCATGCGTGTGTTTTGCTTCCGTCTAATAGTACAATTTATATCGAACGACGCGAGTCGATACAACCGCACACCGCGTGCGCTACCATTATTATTTCGGCTGACACGTCTTTTGTGCGCCTTCGATCATTACCTATATTATATTATATTAAAAAAAAAAAAAAAAAAACAGAATACTATACATGGCGGCGTCTCCCAGCACGTGTAATTTACGGGACATAATATGTTATATTATAGTGTCCGCCTTAATACCGATCTCATCCCCTATAGTCATATAATATACAATGAATACAATACACGTATGAAATCCGGAATTCTTCCTTTTCAATTTTTTGACCTGCGAAGGACAGTGTAACCAACGGAAAAGAAATAACGAGGAATAAATATCACTTTATTAAAAAAAAACAAACATCGTTAAAGTAATGAAAAATATGAGGATACAATGGACAGAGCTCCCTTGCATAAAAAGCCAAAACGCATTATTCTTTACAGTACTGGAAACGAACGAAAGAGGAAGGAAATACGATGCTGAAAAGGCTCCAATGAATCTATTCGTTTAAATGACGTCATTATAATATAATATTTTCACTGGAATTTCAGTTAACGCTTAATACTAGTGAGTAGTGGTTCTATAATAGTAAAATCGGAATGTGGTCGAACATTACTCAGGCTTCGAATTTAAAAAGGTCGCGCAGCTAATTTGTTAGTACCGGCAGTCAGGCTTTTTAAAACAACCTAAATCATATTTTAATACAAAATTTTAAAAGAGTGATCTTTGATAAGTCAAAACGAATTTCGTTTTATTTGTCAAACTTTTTCTGACCGGATATTTTGTGGAAGACATATAATTTAGTACCCCGTCCTCACCGGCTTAAAAGTATAACCACTAGCAGTATTTGTTTAGTAATATTATACCGAAGTTATATATTTCAACCAAGTCATTAGGAAATATACATAATAAAATTAAATAAAAATTGAAATTGATTAAAAATTGAATTTTTCGGATTCGGCTTTTAAGTTCTCACTACCAGGTTAGGTAAACAGTCCAAGATTCATTTGTGAGCCATCCTTATTATTTATTATATCCTCTTCCATTGATAATTACTGGACACGCTATCGCGCACGATAACGAAATAACGATAAGTCGATAACATTAAAACCGTCTGTAATGTGGAATTTAATTTTTCTCGACAATAACCTCTATGCAACTAGGACACCTATTTTACTCCAAGTATTTCCTTTAAACTTCGATTTACCTGGCTTTCAAATAACTATAGGTAACGCGGTTTCTCCGGCTCGGCGGAGTCCAAATAAAGGTGAACATACACGTGAATTATTAAAAACTGCACCCATACGAAGAAACGCCACGCGCGTGAGGGGTTACTATAACGGAGTACTGGAGCCGGGTTTTGACTTTTCAGTGACAATGGGAACGATTGTTGAACGGCAATCGCCGAGGATCAAGACGGCGGTGAGCATTGTGTCCGTTCCGGTCCGTCGAGCACGATCGGCACAGTATATTATTATTGTTATTATAAAGACGTATTTTGGACGTATACAGTGGGAGTCGGCTGCAGGGATCGATCGAATCGTGAAATTTCGCGAGTGAAATAATAATAATGCATTAAAGAAAATAATATTAAAACGTTTGTTCCTCCCCACCGTAGCCGCGGAATCCAGAAATTCTCGTCGAGTCATATTATTACATCGGTATACATTATACACATTAATGCGACGCGTATAGGCGTTCGATTCGCCGGGATGATAATGTATATACAGGGTGTTTCGTTCATCGAGAATCGATATTATTTTTTTGTCACACGGAGACTAAATTATTATTGAGTTTTAGGCACTGTTGGTTTTTAAAATTATTACTATAACATAATAATGGAATCGTTTCGTCGCTTTTTTGTAAATATTTTCGAAATTTCTCCAACCACTAATATTGTATGTAAAGACAAGCGAAACGATTCTACAATATTATATTGGGATTGGGAGAATTTTCCTGAAATATATTGCTGCACAGAAGTTTCAATGCCCTCAATGAAAACTTAAAAAGTAGTTGTCGGTGAAAAAAACCACGATGGCTGGTTTACGAGCATAGCTAAAGCGGAGGGGAAAATGAAGAAACCTCAGCGAGGCCATAGAATTCAGTGCAACTGAACTGAACTTGTTATCTCCGAGAAAAGTGTCCAAGTCCCATCTCGTCTTGCACTACTTTAGGTAACTATAATATTATAGTCATCGCGGGAAAAAAACAAATTTTCGTAAAATCATGATTTTTCGTTAATCCCACGATTGATTAAATTATGTATGTTGATGTTTTTTTCCACTTTTCTCTATCGTTGTATGTTTTTATTCCGGTGTCTTCCATCACCTCATGAAACGTGTTCTAGGCCTTCTTCTTCCTGGTTTAAATTAGAAAATGTCCTATACACGTTTTTCTTTTCATTTTCAGCGTATTACACAGGGATTTCACAGGGATGTCCGTTCTCCTAAAAACGCGATCGTCCCTTATGCTTTGTTTGTCCGTAAAATTCTTAGCGCTCTTTTTCAACACCATATTTCAAAAGCTTCGTTATTTATGTTACTGTCATCTGCATTACAGCCCTTGTCTCGTCTGTTTGCGTATGGAGCCACGGACCACACAGAATCTAAGGGCTTTCGTATAGCGCACACGGATTTGCTGTGTTTTTGGGTAAACACCTTCCTACTTTTGTACAACAGTTCGTGATGGAAAAAAAAATCACACTGTATACGGGATATCGGTAATACGCGACTCGCACGGAATCGGTCTGGTTTTTGTTACGAGGGTTTTTTTTTTGTAAAAACGCCATCGACTCTACATCATGAAATCGAGAGCGACAAACTGCGGCCGCGGACCGCCGGTAATCGTACACCCGGCCGCGGCCAAAATCGACTGCAGAACCGTACGAGTATTATATTATTGAGTGTATTATTATATTGTTGTTATTTGCTGTTTATTCGCCCGGCGGTGCACACCCGTCCGTGTCATTTCATACCATTATATTGAATATTGTGCCCATATTATTATTATACGAGTTAATAATAACATGGTATTATACGATTTTTATTCATCTTCACCTTTATATTAAATATATAATACTATATATGTTATTCGTATAATGGTACACATAAGTATTATGTTTAGGGCGGATTTTCAAGACCTTAATAGACGTCGCAGTCAAGATTATATTGCACGCGGACCGTGTAAACTTACCCCGTCACTCCCGTAATTGTTATTATTATTTTTTTTTTTGAAAATCTTTTCCAACGACACCCTGGCCCCGCAGCAGCACAAATGCAGTAATTTTTAGAAGTCCGTATCTAAAATTTGGCCGTCTCATCACATTTTTTCCGCCCGCGGATATGAAAAACAACCGACGCATAGCGGATAACGTTCGGGACTTATCGTTTCTGTAGTCGAACTTGCGACGGTTCGTAGCGATATTCTCCACTGTTTCCTGTTACTTATTCATCTATTAATTCCTTCGCGCGAATTACATCGGTCCATCAATATTTGTCGCATTATTCCAATGGCCTCAACAATTTGTACTTTCTACACACAGCCACTATTGGCACGGGACCGGTGAGCCGAAAAAAAAACCTCCCGGACACACAAGTTCCTCGTTAGAACCGAATACGATATTATTCTCGATAATGCAGTGATGCATAAACTGGCCGCTATAATATTATAATGCGCTAATTAGTTTTAAATAGCACGTTAAAAACTAATTGTTATCGGTCCTGCGTTTGCACGATGGACCGAGTGGACGACTTTTGAGGCCATTAGTAACTCGCTAAAGAGCTATCTTAACAATAATTATAGGACTCCGAGGAAATTTACTCGATTCGCGCAGTAGAATAGATTCTATCTTTACTTTGGGTTCATTTAGTCATATTATTATCGTTTTAGGTACCTACACAACTATCTAAATAAATAATTATTATCGACCATAATCCGCGGCCCGCGGTATTATAATATTATAATCGATTAGCCCGGACGGTTCCATAAAATCGTGATTGTAATCAATGCACGAATACAGTTTCATTCCAACCAATGGCGTATTTTCAACTTTTTATGGCCGTACGTACTGGGCGTTGTTCGGAGGAGATTCAATATTAAAAAATATGTGTACAAATTCTAACCGTCTAATCGTCGAACGACAGGAAGGCCCGTTAATGCGCAATTGATTCCAACAATGTTATTTAATGACTTTTTGCTTTCCGGCTTATTACAATTTAAAATTATCGTATTCGCGTGTAGTAAAACTGTTTGACAAGATACCAACAATTTGTCTACAGATTTAGGAACAACTAGACATTGCAGAACGATATTGGTCAGTAGAAAAATACCCAAAGGATAATTTTAGCTATGGGTCATCTACAAGCAAGGTTCGGTAGAATCGGACCTTATATTTGTTAATCAGTTGGTTTTCGGTCGATGGTGAGTATTAGTATTGACTAATACCTACGACTACGCGTATTCTTTATAATATTTTCATTTTTTCTGTTTTACAACCTTCAGAATACTAGCTGCAGTTTAATACTCCGGAATCGCGATCGTCGTCGGTCTGCAGGACACACGTCACGCCATGTCGTGCACGGGCGGGGCCACCGTTCTATATGTATTATCGAAAACGCGATTTGGATATTTATTTATTTTTTTTTGTTAGCGTTTTTGAAAAGTCATATAAAATTTCTGTTAAATATATACACACGCTGCGTGCAATAATAATAACAATAATAATAATACGGTAGAGAGGACACAAGATATATTGGAATTTTGACAAATGGGCCTCTGCTCGATTTTTCGGACACCGCGCATTCCGATTATTATACGTATTTAAAAGGAATAAAATAACACAAAATAAATATAACCCGCTGACAATCATTTTTGAATCGTACAAAGGCGGAGGATTGTGCGGTGCGTTATTATTATCCGTGTATACACCCATATATATATATATATAAATATATAAATATACAGAGAGAGAGAGAGAGAGAGAAAGAGAGACATACATCATCCGATTCATATACAATAAAACGACTGCGTCGTTTTCGCATCAGCCCGCCGCGAAACCAGTTTGTAGTGCCGAATATTAGGTAAATGCGCGTATGATTCTAAAATATTCGGCCAAAAAAACTAAAAAAAAAAAAAAACAACCCAATGAATACGCAACGCACTATAGCAGCTAGTAAAACGCACGTGATAATGTAGATAAATACTTTGAATAATGATGCACCACTGGGCCGCACGTGTTAACCTTTTAACGGGCATAATTCTTTGCATATGTCAGACAAAAGCGAATTTATATTATTCAAATTCTATAGGTATTCGTAAACGTTGAATACCGTGTTGTTTAAACATCACTTTAAATTTAGCAGATGACTTCACTTCCATCAGTCTAACCATATTTGTTCTTGAACATTATCTTTTCGAAAAGCAGAGTAATACAATATTGATAAATTTTCATATGGCGTTAAATTTTCGCGACAAAAAAATCATTCAGTAGGTATGGCTACATTGATTACCTACAGGTTATGGTAGTTCGATAAGTTCAATTCTTCACTTTTACCTGACGAGCTTTGCGATCAATGATAAATAAACTTACCGTAAATATTTACTTTTCATCCAGCGGCTAATGGAATATTACATTCAATATATTTCGACGTATACTTTGTTGAAGATATACATTCTAAGAATATGTAAAACACCATTATTGTAAGTTTGTAAACAAAACCTAGTGAAACACAATATTTTTATTGAAAAAATCTTGGTGTTAAAATACATTTATCACAAATCATCAATGGCACAACTAGAACTCATTTTCGGGGTTATGAATTTCAAACAGTTGATTCTGCATTATTGCTTACGGGTAGGCTGCCGTTACAGATGGGTATTTGGGAATATCTAGGAAACACTGAATAATTTAGTTTATACACTGCATGCAACTGTAAATCATTGCAAACGAAAAAACAATTCTGAGCAAAGTAGTATTGGAGTAATATACCAATTAATTGTATTTTTCCCCTGTCTCCAAGGTAACCCAGGAATCTATAATAACAAAAAGACATATTATAGGGTGTAGACTGTTAAAGATATCGATGGAAATTTTAAATAAAGCACTACCGGCGGAAATTTTGTATCTTTTGAGATACTGTGTGGAAATTTTGGAACAATAGTCGCTCCAAATTGGTTAGACAATTATTGTCGAAATGTATTTTAATAAAACAAAATATAAAAAGCAATTATTTTAAAAAATTACGAAATAATTTCAATTAAATTACCGTTTTCCATCAAAAATCAGAATATTTTCAGTTATGACATGAAAAATTCAGAATATTTTTACTAAAGTGTTTTTTAAAAAATCAAAAACACGCGTATACCGACTCATTTTATTTCGTTAGATGAGGTTGATAGTAAATAATTAGATGCCCGAACCCTCTTTGATTGCGCTATTTGTTAAACGGTTGAAGTACAATGTCGTGAAACATATCGGAGCAGTTTTACTAAGGGCGTAAAAGTGCCGTTACTTAGTAAAAACTACTAATAGTGTGATCGCTATATACATTTAAATTACCGTTTATTATAATTTCACGGTGGAGTGGTGACCCGTCGGAAAGTATCATCCGGTTGGGATTTTTTTTTTCTATACAGTTTATTATGATATAACGAGGCGTGGAAGTTTTTTATTTTTTTTTATCAGTAATCTCTTATTGTAAAAATAATTCGGAAGTCGACGAGTTTTAAGCTTTGCAGACGTCCCCTCGTTCGATTCGACACGCCCGTCCGTATTATTATTATTTAGTCAACCACTGACGCCGCCGGAACGTTTGAACTTCAACGAGGTTTATTTTTTTTTCTCATTACAATATTATTATGTACACGCGTATTACTATTGCACACGTATAAATTATACACGCATATATTTATGTGAGAAGTATAACCCTTTTCGAGTCGTCGTCGTCATATACGTATATACAGAGTCTCATACGCGTCGCTCAAAATTCCCGTCAAAACCACTCGCGCGACAATCTGTTCTGACACAATATCGTTCAGAAATAGCGACCGGTCGCGACGTAGAAAAAAAAATAAAACTGACAAAAATTCACGGTCGTAAAAAAAAACCCAATAGTGAGTATACTCACGAAATACAATACACCGAAATAAACGACGACGCGACGATATTAATTCTTCGACCGAATAACGGTAGAGGAGGAATGTTTAAAGAGACAAATGAAAAACGGAAAAGAAGGCCGAATAATAATTATTGTTGAAAAATGATTTTGGTTTTTCTATAAATTGCACGCTCCGATAAAAAAAATCCAGGTTGGTTTACCTGGTGCGGTGACCATGGTAAAACTGGTCGAATAGTAATTTATTTTTTGAATATCTGTTACCTATGCATTTTTCTTAACACTAGGGAGAAACTTGGACCAAATGGACCATAACAAATCTATGGCGCGTAGCAGAAATTGTCAAAAAATTTCGAACGTAATACCATGTGAACAGACGGAGTAATGATTTATCGTTGCGTAGAGATATCAATCAAATAAATTTATGGTTCCTACCCTCCCAACTTTCTACATAAAACAGAGTGGCACACCCGTCGACAGTATCGGATCATTGTTTTTGTTTTTTCGTTTTTTCCCCGGGATTCCGTTGAAGAATGTGTATATTAATAACGTTAGCGACCCGTGTGAAAAACGAACCCGAGCAGCTTCGGCGGCGCGTTACAAAACCCAATAATAAGTCACAACTGACCGCGCGATTTTATCGACGACGGGCGAGCGTGTGATGCACAAAAAAGGCAACGCGTACCTGTAGTCTTGCGGTAACAACAGGTGTTTTATTCGCGTATATAATAATGATAATAATATATACGCAGTACGGAGATTAGAACTAGTTCTAATCTCCGTGCGTTACACACGATTTGCCCGGCGGAACGATATTATAATATTATTGTCATTTATGGTATCGCGTAAAAGCCGACCGCTCGTATGGATATACAGGGTGATCTCCATAACGTAATATACGTCGTTATATCGGAAAGAAATGAGTAACTTCAAAATAGTCACATTGACTATGACCGTAACAGCTCTGTTTATCGGACGTTTTCATACGTCTTGATTTCAAATGTATCACTGTTAAATGCGTATTGATGTTGTCTTTGAACTGTCTGTACTTAGGGCACTTGCCCGTATTGTATGCATGTATGCAATTATGTACATGGTAAAATAAAATGTAATTACGATTATTTTGTATCGCCCTTATTTTAAATGAAACCAATATCTATATTTGATTTTCAAATGGTACCCATATTAAAAATTTCACAACTGAATAGAGTATTAGTTCACATCAATTTTGACGTTGACATTTTTAATTTGCATCGATCCGTTGAGATATTCCATTTTTTTGTAAAGGTAGGAGTTTAAAGTAACGCCGACTGGTTCATGCAAATTAAAAATGCCAACGCCGGAATTGATTTAAACTAGTACCCCATTTGGTCGTCGAATTTTCAACGTAGGTTTCTAATGTAGGATTTGAACAACTAAAATAAGAATACCTAATATTTAACATTTAAAGTAACATATTTCTTAAGTGTTCTAATAAAACAAATTCCAAAAAAAATTATTGCTTTCCGAGATAATATATATATTTTGTTATATTGATCATCCTGTATGGGAGCATGCAAAATACAATTTTGTACGCTTGTCGATTGTGTCGTGTTGTGCGATTATATGACATACGCGAAACGCTTTCGAAAAGTGTCGGAATCGACTACGGTGATAAATATCCGGTAAAGAACGCGTGTGTACACGACTGTATGTTGTATACCGTCAAAAGGAGGAAAAAGAAAAATTTTCGTTTTTAGTTTCGCATCGTGCGCTTAAAATGTTCGCAAACTTCGTTTGGACGCGTGTCACACCACCCGGATTTACGATTCCGCGATCACACTGCACACGGGAATGGAAACCCGACGATTTCAAACGGCCTTCGAAATATGCCTGTGTAAGGTACGCTATATGGTATAAACTCTGAAACTCCTTCCCTAAGAAAACGAAAATAAACACCCTTGAGCAGCAGAGTTCCGGCACTTAATTAAATTAAATGTGTATTTATTTATATGATTCGTGTTCACTAGACACCCATAACCCAGTCTACCTCTCCCATGTCCTATTTCATTCTCCATTCCCTTTTTCAAGTTAAAAAATTATATTATAACATTCCGATAGCAATAAGGAGTCGAACATGAAGAGTTTCATCAAATCAGATTATATTTGACGAAGTTGCTTCTAGAATTACAACCAGATATTGGGGCTGGACTTCATACCTTCCAAAGGCATACCCTTGACAACAATGGTGTTTATGTATGTATTTGTATTTATGGTTTGGTGCAAGGAAAAAGAATATCAAAAAAAAAAAAAAAAAAAAAAAAAAAAAAATAACAATAATAATAAAAAACGTGTGTCGCCGATCGTCGTGTCACTGTCCGAAAGAAATATATGAACGGTAAAACGGAAAAACAATATATACATAGTATTCGAATAAATGTCTGCGAGGGGAGGGGGGAGGGTTTGCACCGTTCGTCTTCTGTTGTCGGCAACGAGAATTCTCGTAATAATAATCCGGGAATTCGGGTCGGATCCCGTCTTATATTATACATTATACGGTCTTTGGATATCCGTATATTATCATAAAATAATATTGTTATCGCGTCGATATCTTGCTTCCGGTCGTCAGCGGGGATTCGGTGGTCCGAAAATTGATTTGTAGCCTCGGGCTTATTGTACCATCGTCGTCGTCGTCATCGCTACAGGTATAACACGCGAAATATAATATATATTTTATATTATTTATATTATACGGTTCCCGGCCGACTGACTGATAAACCCTCGAAATCGCATAAAGCCCCCCGAAAAAAAATAAAAAAAAAAAATAAAAAAAAATACCCCTAACGCTCTCGTCGTGCCTTGTGTGTTTAGTAATAGAGTTGGGATATCCGCATCACGCGTGACTCGCCGTTTGCAGCACCGTCTTTGTCGGCCCGATTCCATTTCTATGCTAATTTCACGAGTTCCACGTACATAATATCCATCGAGAGTCGACGTGTATTAATTTTTCACCGAGAAAAACGGCAAGAATTATACATACAGGGTACCGGAAGTAGCGTACAATCTTTCGAGATACAAAACTAAATATTATAAATATCATGCCTGCCCTGTAATTCTGTTAACATTATAGTACTTGTGAGAAAAACTAAAATAAATTAATCATTTAGGAAAAAATATAATGCAGTCGAAACAATGAAAATTGTGGTAAGCATCGCATTTACCGGATTTGGGGGTGTATCTCCTACGACCACACTCGCATAGTACGTACGCAGTGGCGATAATATAAAAAGCTCGGGGATTTATTCAAAGGCCGCGGTTCTCGAATCGATTTTAATATAAGAATATTAACATTATAATAAACGCCGTCGTGGCATTAAACGGCCACCCTGTACAATAATACAATATAAATACAAAGTGTGTCATCGGCGGGAATGATAGGGAGGGTACATATTATTATTGTTCCGGGGCTCGTTTCGCGATATTAATATAATATTATAATATAACGACGACGATGAGATAAATAAATTCTCGGCCGGTCTTTCTCGGAGGGGTCCCTGCGAGCGGCTACAGTGGCGAGGGGAAGCCGGAGTAGGTAGATTTTCAATTACCGCGACCGAAATAACGACTCCGCGGGAGAAACGAATCTTTTCCTTGCCTCCCCCCCGCTAGTTCCGTTCTTACTTTTCCTTCCTTTTCCGGTCACCGTCCCCGAAAATTATATATACCTTTTTTTTTTGCATTTCGCGAGTTTAATAATATTACGTGCACTCGAAATGGCGCGATTTTCTGTCGCCCGTACGTAACAAGGGGGGGCCAGCATTATCTGGAACGACATCACACGTAAAAACAGTGTTCAGATCGATTTTTTTTTCTCGCACTATCCTAAATCAAGTCAAGTACATTCAAAATAGGTTGTTTTATGTGTGATGGGATGAACTTTTGAGAAGTGCCTATTTCATTAGGACAGAAATCCTGAAATATTTTAGAAATGAATGTTGTAGCTTGTAGGAAAGAAAGAGTTGTTTTAAATTTTGCTGTTCCATATTTTATTATTAAAAAAAATTTAAAATTTCAAATAGTTCGAGATTTTGCCGTTCTGTATGATGCCATCTTAAATAATGCTAGGATGCGTTCGTCAGTGGCGGTCAAATGATTTCGTTAAGGGATTATGTTTTTTTTCTGCCTGAACAACTATTCTATCAGAAAACTTGCTCTGGAGTAAAAACTATGGCGCTTTCTCTGAAAGGTTTTTAATTAACGGTGGGTTTCAATACCACCAACATCGAACAAATAAAGATGGAACCATAAGCTAGTTATGTATAAATGAAAAAAAAACTGCAGAGGGACGTTAGTCACGAGACACGACTGTGCTTTCCATCATCGACCACGCGTGCATTCCTGATGTGGCAATGACTGAATCGTAAAATTGTTTATAGACATTTTAATTTTGCGAGTTCTTTTACGCAATTTTTATTTGGTAGATACTCTGTAGATAAATTGTTTGACTTAACAGAAATGCTTGACTATTTGATAGAAGGTATTTTTATAGAGAAATTGTAATACGAAATTTTGATGAAAATTCTTTGAGTAACAAATTACGTGGGACAAATCTAGCTACTGGAGCATACAAATTTTTCAATTTATTTTTGTTTTGATCATTACAGATATTTGTACTTATTGCCGATTTAAAAACGATGGTGAAGTCAGAATTGAGCGAACTGATTTAGTTCAAAATCATAGCTTTGGTAACTTCTTGTATTATCTTAAATAACTCAATATTGTTTATTTCATAGTATGTTGTAGATCTAATGGTGACATGTACCTGATATCATCTCAGAAGTCACAAGTTCAATCCCGAGTTCTTTAAAAGTGTTGTTTACAAAACCGCGTCGATTAGGTAACAGGAAAAAACCAAATGAACTTTGTTTCAAAAAATATATTGAATATAATGTAGTAATTGTTTTTACTTTTATAAGTTTTAAAAACAAATGTTGAAAAAAATCGTTCATATTAAAAAAAACATACATAACCGAACTTCGCTCCGAATCGTTATCAATGGTTTATCGTTGGTTATAGATATAAATTAAATAACTTTATCGTTATTATAATAATTTTATAGTTATTTGTTACAACTTGTATTCCACCTTCCACACTATTTTAATTTGACGTACATTTTGTTATGTTACTTGTTTTGTCCAGTACCAAAAAGATCAAACTAAGCTGTAAACACTGTATATATATATAAATGACATAAGTACATAGGCATTTAATTTTAGTTTTTAGACTGAATGAATCGAAGAGCATATTGGTTTGTTTAGGTTTTACTATAATGTGGGTTTATTTTTGTGTGTAAACAAATTTTCTGCAATAACCCTTGCTCCAATCAAAAACTTTATAGAAACTTTTGATGTATTTACGAGATATTTTTTGATTTTCTTTGTAATTTTTTAATAAAAGTTGGAAAAAAAATGACAATTTTGTGTATAATTGTTGTTAATTTACTTTTGCAAAAAGAGAAATCGCTATGTTTTGCGTATTCTGATTGATGCAAGATTTACGGTAGAAAGATTTTCTTTTGTTGTCATTTTTAAGCAAAATTTTTTTTCTTAAAAAGATCTTCAATTTTCATCTCTTACATATATAAGCACATTCCAAGTTCCAACCAGGAAGCTTTGGGATTATTATGGTAATTTTAAATTTTTAAATTGTTTTATAGTTTTTATTTATTCAGTTTTATTTAAATAAATAGAATTTGGTCATTTGGTTATTACTATTTATTATACTATACTTAAAAGTGATAAAAAAAAAGTTGAGCGTAGTGTAGTAATTTTTTTTATACATAATCGTTTTAAATTTAAATGCTTATGAAAATCTTAAAAATTGTGATATTTGAAAACACGTTTAACCAAACTTCGCACAAAATCGTTTTTCGTTATTGTCACGTATAGACAAAAATTAAATTACTATATGTATGTATATATATTAGACAACACGTACCATAACTTTCTAACTTCCCACCTAGTTTTTTTTTTTTAATTAAAAATTTTAAATGTCACGCGAATAACGATTTACAGTTTTTCCGGTTGTTATCACTTATTTATTAGTTATATACATGTATCTAATATAAATATACATTCTCGAATCTTTCTGCGTTTATTTTTCCGTGTCGTTTCTCGCGCACCAACTGACCCGACTGCACTGACGACGCTTATAGCAGATTTATAATTTAAAACGGCAAAATGTACGTAGCAGGTACTTACTTAAAAAATTAACGAGATACACATCTGGCCGCGTTTTTTTTTTCAGCCCGGTGAACGTGACACTTTCCAGCAGTTTTTCTCCTGTTTTGTATACCCATCGCACATTTTACATCCGCTCGAGACCGACGCCACGTCGTCACTTCTTCCACTAAAATATAAAACAATATATTTTTGTCGTATTGAAATATTCCTCATCAACTCGTTAAATAACGGTTTTTATTTTTATTTCTTAAAAATATGTGATTTTTTTTCCCTCGAAAAACATTTGTTCACAATTATTGAAAATCATATTATATTTTCACGCTAAAACTTAAAAGATTTTCCGACTCACGGTGCTTCATGTGAAACATAATATATTACAAATATAAAAAATTCACCCTAATGTCCTTTTTTTGGGGTTTTTAGATTCTTGTTGATTTTTTGATTACCTCGATAACATGCTTATGGTTTTACAATCGTGTTTATTTTATTATTATTTTTTTATCTGTTAACAACTTTTATACTAGAAATATTGCTCCAATTCACAAGTGTAGCATTTTTTCTAAAAATAATTCTGATTGGGGTGGTACTTTAAAGAGGTGATTTTTTTGATTTTTCCAGGAGTTTTCCCAATATATTGAAAAAATCGAAGGAAGCGAAGTATGGGTATTAGTTAAAAAATATTACAGCCTATTTTATTTGCTGTGAACAACTTGTCTACCAGTAGTTTTGCTCCGATTTACAATGATAGCACTTTTTCTTAAAGGAAATTTGACTGGGGAGGTACTTCTAAGTGGTAATTTTTTTATTTTCACATAAGCGTAATAAATGGGAAAAACCGGGAAAAACCGGGAAAAACATGGGAAAACCGGGAGAATGTAAAGATAGATGCAAATATTAATAAAGGAAATGTTTAATGCATATGCAATTATTTTATCATAATATGACATATATATTGTTGGCAAAGCAACATTTTGAACTGAATTTCGCTCAGAATCATTTTTTCGGTAGCAATGGTTAATCGATGTTTATAAATGTACATTAAATTTCCGTCTGTATACTACCTTTCCAATATCTCAACTATAACAACAATGGCTGCACCCAGATGCAAAGTATTTTAATTGAATTATATTATATGTATCTAATATAATTTGCACTTAAACGTATAAAAACTCGAATACGTTTTTCTTCAACTAAAAGAAAATTGAATAATTAAGGATAAAAATGGCTATAGAAAATAAATTTAAAAAAAATTGTGATACATAAATTTGGTATAATTTAAGAAATTTGATATCATAATCTATCTCTTAAATATATAAATAATTTTTTGTTTTTAACTTTCGCCGATTTCTTTTTTAATTCAAATAGGGCCCCAAAAATGTGTAGTGCACAAGGCCTTTATTTCTTTAAATCAAGCCCTATCAGTGATGTAATATTATATTGTGTAAACGAGAAAAAATGAATCCATATCAAGACGGAGTTGCTCGATACAGCCGGAAATAAAACGTATTTTTCCGTAAGAAAACGCCAGTCGTCACCGTAAGTTAAAAAAAAACCCAAACTGGCAGATAACTACTTTAACAAACTTCCAGGGCGATCAACGGGTCTGCCGATTTATCCACGTGTAATGTTTATTTTTTCCATAACCTACCCGTGAAACGAGACCGATTTCCTGTCGGTTATTCACATATAACACCATTCGTATTTGTACGTACAAAGTTTTGGCTTTTTAGAGTGAGCATGGAGATCAATTTCTCCCTAAACATTTGTATCTAAGTTTTCAGTACCATAGCTAGGAAAATATTACGGGAGGGGTGTATTAAATTTGCGATTTTTATCACTTATAATACTCACCAAGACTTATCGTTTTTCAATTTTAAAATTAACAAAAAAATAAATTTATAAACATAAGCGCTCCATCGCTAGAACAGACTTTCCCCTAACCTATTTTGTATAAAAAAAATATTCTTGCAAAACAATAAATAACCTATTATTACAATAATACAATATACCAGATTATACATTACAATTATACGACTTCTAAATTAAGGGTAAAATTTAATCAAAAAAATGATAGAGGTAGGGTGGTAGAAAGTTAAATCATTGCATCCCCTTGATACTAAAGTCATGCATTAATAAAATGTCATCTTCGTGACTGAATTTGGAAGTCTCCAGGGTATCTATGGAAAAAAAACTCCCTTCTCTCGTACCAACATTGTAAAACTCAAAATAGAATGCAATCAGAGTTTTATCACTCCAATCCACCTATAAAAAAATGCTTGTTCCCCAGTTTCAGCTTATATTTGTTCAAGCGAAGGCCATTAAAAATGTTCAAAGTAGTGAGAAAAAGACGGACATACTTTACACGATGGGCGGGCCACTGTTATAGGTGAAAAGTTGGAAAGGCAGAGGAGAAAATGTATATTTGTATATCTGTACACAACGTGATAAACTATTGCTAAAGAAAAACAATTCTGAGCGGAGTTTGGTTAATAGTGTTGTTTTGTCAACAATATTTATGTCATATTGTGGTAAAATAATTACATAATATACATTTTATATTTTTTTTAATAATATTTGTTTAATATTGTAGGAACATTTGTACCTATTTTCCTGTTTTACCTACGTTATTCCCAGTTATTTCCAGGTTTTTTCCGGGTTTTCTTATTTAATATGAAAACAGCTGGAAAAATCTAAATATGACCTTCTTAAAGTACTACTCCAGTCAGATTTCCGTTAAAAAAAAATGCTATTATTGAAAATCGGAGTAAAATTGCTGGTAGAAAAGTTGTCCACAGAACAAAAAACATCATTATAAATACAATACATTCCTCGCTCCTCTAAAACTCTAAAAAGTATAATTTACACAACAGACGCAATACAGTTTCTATTTTTGGAGAAAATTCGATAAAAAGATGACTCACATTACGAATATTATATAACTTATACAATTTCAAAAATAATCTAGAAATGGGGCTCACAACCCTTGTTTTCAATTGTTTATCCTTATTGGTCATATCTTAACCGAGTGTATACTTTTGATTTTAAAATATGAACTTCCCCTTCCCTTTTAAAGACAGATTCGATCAGAAAATAATTTATTGTCCACAAATGTTGAAATGCGTGATACTAATATCGGATTTACCGTTTATGAATTATAATGGTTTTAAGTTTAGATCAGAGAGTAAAGGAAAGGGGATATCTATATTTATTTAAAAAGGAATATGAAGTTTATTATCGCCGGTTCGTGATAAGTGGTTCACTCTGTAGTATGTATTACACCTATTAGAAAGTCGTTGACAATTTGTACAAAAACATGTATGTGTATTAAAACGTTTTGTCCCCTTCACCTCCTTGTTTATGTATAGAACCAAAACTACCGGAACTGATGAAGAATGTAAACAATTGTAAGGTAAGTCCTCATGGGCCCCCAAGCATGCTCAGTGGGCCCCCCCCCCATTATTCTTTGAAATAAACGCAAAGAGGGTTTGTCCGGCTGATACAAAATGTGTATAGGTAAACTATAAGTAAACCGATTGGATGGGGTAAGTGGGTAAAAATAATGTTTTTTTTTTTTTTTTAACATTAGGTACAAACTATTTGCGTAAGAATAACATATAATATTGTAACGGCGGATACAATAATAAAAAAACAAAGCGAGAAAAGTGATTTATTTGAGAAAAAAAAAAAAAAAGGTTAATGAACAATGTTCCTTAGTTGATGATCGATGTTTAGAGAATGAGTGAGACAAAGATAATCATTATAACGCGAAACATAAAAGTGTCGTGTTTAACGGCGGCGTTAAAAGTAACGATTATTTCGAACACCCGCGAAGTAGTTAGCCGCGATGACACGCCTACTTCTTTGGTAACATACCTGGGTACGTACGTAATACCGTGCGATAATGATAAATCCGTTTATTGATCATTGTGCGTGTGTTCGGGAAGTGACCGGGCGTGAATAACATCGAAACGTAGCACGTCGTCGTCTGTCTGCGACGAATCCACAGGTACGGCGAAATCTCGTGTTCGAACGATAATGCGGTCGACGTATTTTTTTTTTTGAGTCGACTCGGGAGTCCGGCGAGCGATTGTGATAAAAATATGACTGTACGACAACGTATTTTCACGACGATCGCGACAGCGAGAGAACGGGCAGTAAAATATTTAAGACGGATTAAAAATATCGCAACAAGTCGTACACGTATTACGTAACTGTGTATAAGTATTTTGTTTGAAAATTATTTTTCCGCGTCGGACTTGAAAGCGGGCGCCCCGTTTAAATACACGCCAATTTTTTGGTTAAATTACATTAAAAATACGCGGCACGACATTATAATACATAGTGTTTAACGTGCGTATATTTACGAAAAAAAAAAAAAAAAAAAAAAAACAAAGATTATCTATTTTCGTTTGGAATTATGCGTGCGAATAAAATAGAACGAAAAAAAGAAAAAGAAAAATGTCGATACCGGAGTTCACGGGCCGGCTCATGCACTGTTTTCGGTAGTGGTAGTTGATAGTGTTAACTATATATGTTAGCACTTTGTTGGGGTTTGAAACACTATATGTTCAGTATTTAAACACTATACATCTAGAAACACTATATTTTTTTTAATTTCATTCTTAATCTAGAATAATTCTTGTTTGTTTTACCAGTATTTACAATTACGATATTTAATTTGTATTGTTTCTAAAAAAATATTAAATAATGGTTCTAAAGCAATAGGTTAATACGATTTATTCAAAATGTTTTGTTATAGCTTAATAACTCATTATAATAATGTAACATACTTACTTAAAGCCAACAATTAGCTAATTAGCTCATTTATCAACATTTTTTTAAATAATATACTAATATTCAACATCTAAAATTCCTGACCTATTAAGTATCCGTAAATAAAGTCACGAGTATATTATGTTTATTTCTAATTGGGTGAATTTTGAAATCTTTTGAATATCGAATGCATTGAAAAAATAATAATTACTTGTAAAGTCATTTGAATATTTAAAAATAAAAAACTGGTAGCTTAGAAGGTACAGGGTTTATAGAGCAATTTAGTAGTGCCAAAAACGACGATATACCGTCAAAAATGAAGAAAAATGATTCTGAGCGGAATAGTATTAGTAGAATTTTTACTTGTTTAAAGGTAACACAGAAATCACTGGAAAAAAATGAACCAAATGTTATAATATTAAAAACGCGATAGGGTTAATCTAAATATTCTGTGAAAATATCCACTCAAATGCGATTATTTCTAGCCGATTTACAAAAAAAAAGAGTCGAAAGTAACTTTTAATGATAGCAATGTTTCAAAAAAGGAAATCTCACTAGCAAAGTACTTTAAAGAGATCACTTTTCGATTTTCTCAAGATCTTTCCCAGCATATGTGAAAAACCGGGATACAACATGGAAAACCGGAAAAAACGCTGGAAAATTAGGAAAACCGGTACAAAATTAAACAAATATTATTAAATAATATATATAGCCTATTTAATAATTTTACTATAAAATGACGTATATGTAGTTGACGAGGCATCACTATCAACTGAACTCCGCTTAAAATGGTTTTTTCGCAAGCAATGGTACATCGTGGCTTAGAAGTGAACATTAAATTATTTATAACAGTAGCTGCTAACTATTCTAGCTGTTTAAGCGTTTCACTTCAAATGTGCGCACATAGTGCACACAACAGTTTTTTAAAAATTATAACAAATAACGCTATCAAAATGTTAAGTAGAAGTTTAATCGAAAAAAACAATACAAATATGAAATTAGCGAAGTAATATAATTATAATATTTTATTAATATTGAATTCAAAAATCTCAAATCCTTACTATTAAATTAAATATCTAATGTTATTAAAAAGAAGTTTTCTTCATCCAATCGAAAAATTGATAACCTAACATTTATCATGGTACATTCTTAAATTTATGATGATTTACGTTTAAGTATGAAACATTTTTATAGAGATTAATATAAAACTTTATCAAAACATTAAAGTTATTGAAAAGTTGTCTGAGTATGGATACACAAACTTGGAAGCAGCCTGGATTACCGGATTATAGGATTGGTATATGGAAAGTCAGAACTCTATATAAGGCTGAGACGATTATGGCCCTAACCGATAACTTGGAAATTTGTAAAAATACACTTAGTAGCGATGAAGGAAACTAGATGAAGGTTGAAGGATGAATAGTCGAAAATTGCTCGTCGGGACGAAAAAGCGATGGCCATATAGTGGACAGTATTGTCATCATCGGATGTGCTGCTTGACGATCTCCAACCCAAACCCAACATAACATGAAACCGGATTGCTGTTACCTGCGAAAAACGGACGGAGATTTATAAACACATCATTTTCGGTGATTTTTCACACGGTAACCCAATAACAATAATAATATGTCATCGGCTGTTTACAATATTACACGTTTAATGTTAACAGTCGACATTAACACCGCGATTTACGTTTTTTGTTTTATTTGTTGCAAAACTAATTTTACCTAAACCCTCACGTTTGATTAAGTATTCATTTTTTCAATCGCCTAGTCATAGTCATAGTGTTTCCGGTGAGCCCATAACCGTGTAAAATTTGTTTTTCCAGAAGGTCGGAGAGAGGAGGGCTGGAACGTAGTACAGTAATTTACGACAAAGAGTATTTTAATGTTCGAGAATAGCCGATATGACCGGATTAGATTTAATTGAGTTACTTTATGTCGTGCGCGATTCCGCAGTGTGCCAGATTATGGCCGGTGTGACAAGCAAATTGTACCCAGAATTTTCTCACCTCTCATAGTACATTAATCCTACGACTAAAATTCCCGTTAGTACCAAAGTTCTATCTTACTTCTAAGATTATAAGGCGATATGACTAGGGTAATCATAACAATGAAGGGTAAAATAGTTCAAAAAAAAAAAATAGTTACTTTTATAAAATATATTGTTGGCTTCTTGCTAAAACTCGGTAACGGCAAAATAGTAATTGTTCAGAAAACGACTTTAAAGTTTTCAAAAATTTATGTTATGGTCTCAACCTTAAAAAATCCTTGATTTTTAAGATATTCACATAATTTTTTTCGGCTTGTATTACTGCATTGAAATATATTCGATTTTTGTCAAAATGTTTAATGAAACACAGTTTTTCATATCAGTAAATTATTGTATGTAAATACTTTAGCCTATAGTTAGTTTTACCAAGTAGAGAAATGATTATTATTGGTTTTTTTTACTGGAAAAAATTTGTATTGGTTTAATATTATTTAATTTTTTTATTAAAATGTAGAATACTTGACATACATTTTTTTTACCAATTTTATAATTCCTTTTTATGTTAAACTCACTAAACCATTGATGACTTTTAACTCTTTATATTTACGTCCTTATCTGTTAGTAAAAATAAGAAACTGTAAGTTTAGGCAGGTTAGAGTGGGAAACTAACTTAAGATGTCTCTTGAAAATTGTTAGAAAATAATATTTTACACTAGATGACACCATTATCACAAAATAGTAAAATTTTCCGTTACGAAGTTTTGGCGAGAAATCGATGAAATGCTATGGGTTATGATTATACTATAAACAAATCGTAACTCCGATCAAAAATTGACTAGGAACACAATATGTCCTACTAATATTGTACGCATTGTATCGTACAATCATACTAAAAACACTTCATTATAACTCTGTGTAAAAAAAAATTAATTTAGCAATGATTAAATCTTTAAAAGACGTGATACAATATGAAAAATTAGTAAAATGCCATTTTATAATAATACAAACTTACGATGACAAATAAGATCAATTATAAAGTTAAATATTTAGTAAACATAACATTTAACTAGCTGGCAGGACGTGTAAGTATACTTAAATAAATACAAATAAATAACCGTTATAGTAAATTTCGTAAATAAATTAATAATTTATAAACAATATGTTGGCTAAGTATTTTACTTTACAATTGATCTTATTTGTCGTCATAGGTAATTTCAATACTATAAAATGGTATATTACTCAGTTCTCATAATATATTACGTCTTTTAAAGATTTAATCACTATTTAATTTAATTTTTTTTAACTTGACATTTGTGTACACGAAGTTATAACGAAGTGTGTTTTGGTGTGATATCAGCTATTTTTTTTCATAAAAAAAACGCGATTTTATTTGAATTTGATAAGCCTGAATATCAATTTTTATCATTTTTTCTTTTTTCTTTTTTTTTCATCATATTGTATTCTTTTAAGTTTTTATTTATTATAAATAATAATAATAACAATAATCCAGCTAGCATCGCTGGCCTCCTGTTGTTATATCTTACATTTCCATTTGTAACTAGTTTTTCTATTTCTAAAACTACAATGTAAACATCTTTTGTACATAACAGAGGGCCCGGCATCGTCGTCGCCGTAGCAACGGAAGTAGTGGGATTGATAAACGGTGGATTGGGGGACAATTATATTTTACGTCATCGTCGCCGCAGCAACGAGAGTAGATATTCCACGATATTTTCGTCGAATACGAAAAATCGGACTTGAAAGTACTTGGACATTTTCGGTTGTACCATTTAATCCATCTAACCAATCTGCTTGCGAGTTCCCCTGTTCCTATCTGCGCGATATTTTTGTCTACTTTTTCTACTATTTTTGAACTTGTACGATTTAATATGTTCAGCCGTTTGCCCTGTAGATCCATCTCTGATGGATTAACAAAAATTAGCATGGGTTTTCAATGGTACAACCCGGTTTATCAACCGGTTTATAAACAAGGAAAACCAAAAAAATATGATCTCCTTAATACACCAATAATAGTATTTTCTACCAGAGATTACCTCTAAAGTTGATGATCGGAGCAAGATTTTTTATTGAAAAGTTGTCAAAGGGATTTGAAACGGAACGGTAATTCCCTAATATTTTTTCGACTACAGTCACATGATAGTCATTTATACTAATTTATTTTTTACCGGTTCGATCAATTTAGTACAGTGATAAGGGTTTTAAAAAGAATTTGAATTCAGCAGAATGTATATTACATGAGATCGAACAGGCCACTTTTCGCTATGTATTTTACGGGATATTTTTTTAATTTAAACATTTTCTAATTAAATTTTTTATATATATATTCTTATATTAGGACTGAAGTTCGAAGAAACGGTCAGAAGTGTAAAAGTCACGCTGAATGTGTTTCACTACATTCCAAAAATTGGTCTAAATTAAAGTGCTACATAGGTCTTAGATAAAGAAAAACAAGGGAATTTCCGTTCAGTTTCGAACCACCTTTACATATACACACACAAAAATACAGATCATACGCCCAGAATCTAAAATTGTATTCAGTTCATAAAATTTGAACGATTTAACCTAGTGTAGGCTACGAGATTTTTGTTTTTATGTTTTACATTAACATACTTAAGTGGTTTTTTAATATAACCCGACCGGCGGGTGTCACGTCTTTTGTACGATTGTGGCGATTCCCGGGGTGAATATCTCCTCGTGACGGTATAAATGATATAATAATATCATCCCTTATTCCCATCCCCCGGATTTTTTAATATTATAAAGTGACACTGCCGTAATTAACGATTTTTATACAACAACCCCAACAGCGTGCGGCGGTACCGTTGACGTATAAATTGTAATTATTTTTTACGTTTTCTTCCATTAATCATATCGGCTGGGTTTTTCGCCCAATCTTCAAAACTTCCGCATGACAACGACACCCGGTGACTTTTCGATATTATTGTTAGAAGGACCGAGGTACCTATTTCTGGTTACTGTAAAATCAAGAAAAAAACTAGAGGACACCAAAATCACTGTCACCAGCAAAATAAATAAATTAATGCTCATCGAAACACCGCGTGAATAAATAAAAATTCGATTCGAACGTTGGACGTTCCTGAACACATCGCAACACTGTATAATTAAATTTATAACGAGTGTGTTGTAAAAATATAATATAACGACTTTGATAACAAAACGGTATCAGCATTTAATTTGTACAAAAAAAATATTCGTAATAAATTTGTAAAAATTAAACCATATTGTTGTATTTCTGCGTAAAGATCAGTTTAAAATTGAATCGAAGGGTCGTAAATCATTTTGGGGGGAATTTAGCACACCCACGCACCACCTACTGTCCGTCACCGACCACAGAGTTCTAATTAAAACAAAATTTTGCACACGGTTACACGATTTATCAAAGGATTCATGTATTTATTTATGTAATAATGTTTTTATGTATAATATGTCACGACTAAAACCGATTTTCGAAATTCAAATCCAGAATTTGAAATGAATATTTTTATTCAGAATAAATTGTAAAATTATTTGGAACGCGTAAAAGCCTGAAACGTAAAAACTTGAACGGTAAAAATTTGAACAGTACATATCTGGAGTATAAAATTTTAATATCCGTACAAATCTGGACGATATAAAACTGGACCGTAAAAATCTGGAATATAAAATTGTGTGACGGAGAAATACTTAAGCATTTAGCACAAGGTTCTTTATATTTTGTACGCGCGGGAGTTATTTTAAAATATTAAATTCCAAAATTATACCGTCCAGATTTTTACGGATTTTAAAATTTTGTATTCCAGATTTTTACCGTCCAAGTTTTTACATTCCAAGTTTTTATGTGAACCCAAATTATTGCTTCAAGTGTCATAATCTTTAAAATGTTAATCGAGGTACCTGTTATTAAAATTTAATATTTTATAAACATATGTCAGCTACTATTGGAAATTCGAAACGAATTAAAATTAAATTAAATTTTTAGGTGAAATTATCGTTTTTTTTTGTTTAATATGAAACGCCTCTCCCCTCCCCCCGAAAAAATTCATTATATTGTATACAGTATTAAAAACGGCCCTCGGATTGTCACGTATATATTAGTATACATATAAATAATAATAATAACGAAACCTGAATAGTGGATAGGTATATAACGAAAATTAATTGTACAAAAAATATACGAGAAAAAATTAATTAAAATAATAATAGAAACAAAGAGACACTAAACGACTATATTATAATACCCGGGTATATAATTAAAACGCGAATTGCCAAAAACCAGAAACGGTGACTTTTCCGCGGTCGATTACCTCGTCGTCGCGTCCCGGGGACTTTTGACTTGCCCGCAAATTGTAAGTCTTATAATACTACGCGTACATTTAAAATAGCTGTATAAATAAAATATAAATTATCTCGGGATTCCCGAAATTTTACCCCTGAAAGACGAGCGATAAACCTTGAGTCAAATTTTCGAGACTTTAAAAGGAGCCGAAAAAATATTAACCACATGAAATCGAAAATAAAACTTTCCAAGTGTACTGACACTAAAAATAAAAAATAAATAACTGAAAAACGGCAGAATATTTTGAAAATCGCACCGCTTCGTCAAGAAAATTCGAAATATATTATGAGTCTATACGATTGTTTTACACTTAATTACAAAAAAACAAAAAGCCTGACATACTTCGTTGGTACTACATCATGTGTGGTCGGCCTAAATAATCGGGCAAATCATCAAACAAATTTACGAGTTTGCCCTATCACTGTGCACGTGTCCCAGAGACTTGGAAGAAACGGTGCAGTCGTCATATTTTTCTAGGCATTTTAAACATTTGCCGAAAATTAAGAGAATTCGGTATGATTCAAGATTTCAGTAACGCGGCCCGGTCACATATTAACATACTGCACATGGAAAAAAAATCTTACCCTACGTGATGGTTTCACCTAACAAATTGAGATTTATCTTCGTTTCCATCATTCAATTCGTTTGGCGGGCAATTTAAAATTAAGTATGTTGGTATTCACTAGTTAGTATTCAAATTGAACTTGTATATAGGTACACAAATTACGCTTTCGGACTTCATGTATCTATGATTTTCGGACGATTCTCCCCAACCACATACATGACGAAAACAAACCAACTATAACTATCAAATCGATCGTTCTCCGGTGGTTTTATCGTTTATTCCACGGCTGGAGTACGTTTCGTACGGGAGAAACACAATTTGGTTGACATGTCTGGTTATTTATATTTTCAAGGGTGAGCCTATGTTGTAGGTGGGATTGGTGAAAAATTAGGACGGTAGGATTATGAAAACATAGTTCCGAGAACAAAAAAAAAGAAAAGAAAAAACGTTTTGTAATGAACGTACAACAATTGCTACTGTATGCTATACTCTCGGAATTTAAAATTAAAAAACAAAAACCGCTCAGGATCTAAAACGACGACGATTAGATAAAAAAAAAAAATCCGCAGTGCGGTCGACGGTGGAGGTCGCAAGAACGTGCGCAGGGTGAACAACCCCCTAAAATAATACGAGATAAATCGGTTGGGGGAGGGTAGGCGAAACAGTGCGTCGAGTCGGGGGATACGGGGGGTATCGTCGTTATTATATTATTACGGGGTGGTATTATTATTACGACGATGACGTTTTCTTCTCGAAAAGGGCAAAAAATCGTAATTAACCCTATATTATATTGCGTCCTTCCAACCGTAAAAAACGAGCTTATCTCTTCCGGCGGCGGCGGCGGTTCGTAATTAAACGTTATAAAAGTTCAGGTTAATTACGTACGAAAAGATAAGTCCCGCGGCGACGACGGGGCGAGCGCGTAATCTGTTTGTCGTGCGGCCGCGCGGTGAAAAACGGTTATCGTCGTCGTCGTCGTCGTCGTCATCGCTCGTAGAATCCGCCGCCGCTGCCGCCGCCGCCGCCGCCGGTTAGCAATTATAAAATCCGTAATCCTGTGCCGCATCCGCCGTCCCCGTCCACCAGCGCCCCCCGCTCCCACCATCCCCCACACCCCGTACGGTATACATAATAATAATAATAATATTGCAGTAACCGCGCGCGTGCACAAAGGACCTATTCCGACGTTAAAAATAATATTACGACGACGACGGCATTTTTTTCTCCATCCTTTTTCTCGTCCTGCTCGTAATAATAATAATAACATTATTATATATACTCTCTCGGTATCCGCGGGCCGCCGTACGCGCCGGGCGACGCGGGCGGGGGCGGCGACACAATGGGCAAAAGGAAAATGGCCGACGGATTACCCGCGCGTTTGTGTTGCCACCGGTAACGCGCGCGGGGCACCGCCGCGGTCCTCCCGCCGTCCTCCTCCCCCCCACCCCTCCCGCCGCCTCCGACCTCCTTAACCCCTTTCCGTTCCCCCATAGCCGCCGCAGTACCTATCGCCCCCCTCTCTCCCCTTACGGCACTTTACTTCGATACACGTCGTCGTAGTCGTCGTCGTCGTCGTCGTCGCCGTCGCCGCCGCCGCCGCGACTTCTCTCGCGAGCGCTTTTATTGATCTCGCAGGATTAATTCTTCGCCTGCAACCTTCTCTCCTCTCGCCGACGCCGCCGGGTTTATTGCTACCGCCCCGTCCACCCCCCCCCCCCAAAAAAAAAACCCCTCCACTTCATCGTCCGTTCCGTCTCCGCCGTTTTTACATCGCAATAAATATTTCCGCAATAATAATATTATCACCGTCGCGCGTCGTGTCAGCTGATCCCCGCGATTATCATAACTGTACACATATTTTATTATTATATATACCTAGCTGAGTTCTATAGCTGGGATTTATATGTTCTCTTTAATAATGTTTGTTTAATGTCGCGCCTGTTTTCTCGTTTTCCCTAGAGTTTTCCCGGTTTTTCGAACGCATTGGGAAAACTCCCGAGGAAAATCAAAATACTAGCTCCGTAAAGTACCCACACAGTCAGATTTCCTTTTAGAAAAAGTGCTAACGTTGTAAATCGGAGCAAAATTGCTGGTAGAATAGTTGATCACAGGAAAAAAAAAAAAAAAAAGGCCGTAATATTTTTTTTTAACTAGTACCTACGTCCTACATTATTCACACATTTTTTTTTTCGGTTTTTCACATTTGTTGAGAAAACTCATGAGAAAACCGAAGAAAAATTACCTCTCTAAAGTACCTTCTCAGTCGGTTTTTTTTTTTTTAGAAAAGATGCTACACTTAAAAATCGGAACAATATCTTTGATAGAATAGTTTTCCACGGAAAAAAAAAAAAAATAAACATTTTCGTAAAACCATTAGCTTCTTCGCTCAACACAGAATCTAAATTAATGTAAGTATCGAATATTTTGTGTCGCGAAACTTGTTACGTCAATTATCTTTTCTCTTGTCTTTAGACACTGAAAATCAATATATCAAGTATCTAGATTTTAGATACTCATTACAAAATAACTTGCCCATCCCCGGACAAAGGTAAGTTGAATATACACGAGATAGTCATTATTTTATACTTACAATTATTATTTTTTTTTTTTCTTTTTAAACGTCAACAGGTGTTCAAATTCATCGCGCGATCGTATATAACGATTTTTTTTTTTTAGAATAATATCATACTATATGATTATATAAAATATAATGACGTCGATATCGATCGATCCAGTTTCGTAATCGAGCGGACGTTTTGCCCTTTTTCGAAAAACGCCGCCAAGTAAATAATATAATATACAATGTATACTTACGTTAGGTACCTATATATATTATTATTATTATCTCGGCGAGCTCACGTACCGCATAAAATCGTATAAATGACACGTCACGTTGCCGTAGTCCCGTTTCCCCGATAAACTCTTCATGAAAAAAAAAGAAAAAAAAAGCGCGTGCGTCGGACACATATTATTATTCAGACTGTCTGTACGTTGCACACGTATACAGGATGATTTTTCAATCCCGGTGACGATCCGCCGAGTTTCGTTGAAACATCATTTGAACGCTATGTTATAATTAGTATTGCATTAAACCTAGCTAGCTCTGGGTACTCCATTTATGTACCTTAAATATACAATAATGTGCACAGTTTTGATTTGTTTTTTAAACAACAATCCCTACCCCTTTTAACGCAGGTTTGAACAGAAAATGTCGCACGACGGAACGATAGCCGGTGAGGGCAATCGTATAAAACCTGATAGGACCATAGTTTACTGTCATCATCTCTACTCGGATTCGCGTTTAAAGAATGGACAGCGGGTCGCTATCCAAATCGTATAATATACTTGTTTAAAGGTCTAAAAAGTGCGATAATAGTGTTGACAACACGATTGGTAAATAAAATAACCCGTAATCAAATTCACACAAAATCGTCCGAGAATTTAGCTGAATCGTGAAAAAAAATGAACAACCTGTATAAGATTGAATGTATACTACGAAATTATACTATTGTGCCGTCGTTGTTATAATAATATTATACGTATAGTCGCGTAGAAACGGTTGTCCGCCCTGCACCGCCGCCGCCACGGCCCGTTTACTCGTGGAAATATCTGTATTACAGTGTAGGTATATCAGTGGTGTCTTCTGTGGTAAAAGCCTGCAGCGGCGCCGAATCCTAAATTTTCAAAATTAAGCATAACGCCATTTCATCTCGGGTCAAAGTTTGACTGCCATACCGAATGAATACTGTATTACGGAAATAAAAACGTACACTAGTTATAATTTTGGAAATAAAACGGGCTGCGTTTAGTTGGTGGAGCCTCTTGAAATTTATTTCGCCTTACTAAGTTTTTAGGACTTCGGCGCCACTGGTGTGAGCGGTATAACCTGCACCTGCACCGTACCTATTTACAATAATAATATTTTAAAGAGGTTATTATTATTTGTTATTTACTCGCGAAATGTTTGCGATCCGCTTCACGTCCGGTATAATTCATATTACCCATAATATAATATTAATATTGTATATTATATTTATGAACAGTAATGTTTTGAGTCCCCGGGAGTTAAGATTTTGAGTAAATTAGTAGCCATTATGAAAATTCGCATATTGTTATACTATAATATATGTTTCGATCTATGTTAACCTACTCATTACCCGATTTCGGGTGTACATTCGACATAAGCTTCTCCGTAAGTCCACTTTTTTAGATTACAGACGAAACGGGGATTTTATCATTTGACGTGTATTGTTTGTTTTTTTTTATCTATGAAATCACAGGAGATCTGAAATTAGAAATTCATTCGATAGGAGTAAATGTTGTCTAGTCAGTCGTGCTTTGGGGAGGTCAATTTACATTTACTCGTAGTTCCTCGTAGGTTAAAAAAGATTAAAAGATTAAAAATAAAGTTGTTATTTTAACCGTTTTTATTTGTTTTTCGTTATTATTATAATCTTTTTTAAGCAAAATCATTGTTCGGAAACACACATTGTTGCAATCATTTTACAAATAATATGACATACACCATATATTGTATTGTTGACAAAGTAACACTGTCAACTGAACTCCGCTCAGAATCGTTTTTTCCATAGCGATCGCTTATCGTTGCTTACAGATATAAATTGAATCCCCGTCCGTATTCTATCTTCCCAACTTCCCACCTACGAAAATGGCTGCACCCACGTGCGAAGTATGTACATTATTATTCCAGTATTTCTTTAGCGCTATAAAATCCGAGCCCCGATTACAACGTTCGTATATCGTGGCGAGTACATCGGGGGTCCGACGTCGGCGACAACGTTTCCGGTCGCGAAAAGTCAATTATTATCACAGCGTATACATATATATATATATAACGCGTTAAATTCTTATCAGAATTCATATATATATAGGGTGATCGTAATAGAGCGTAAGTGTTTGCCGCGTACCGTATAAATAACAATATACGAGGGACAATAATGCGAGGGGGCGTTTAGATTATTATTGTATAATACATATATATAAATACGATCTTTGGCGTAAACGGTTTATAACCATTAACCACCCTCGTTATTTACCTATGTATGTATATATATATATATATAACGTCACGAAATCGTTGCGACGATTCCCGCCCTCGGGGGAGAGGGAAGTACGGTTTTTTTTTTTTTTTATTTGTATTATTATTATTCAACGAGCTTTCTATACACGAGGATGTAATTATATTACTGCGACTATATCTAGACAATAATTACATATAATATACAAGTAATGATCATTGGCGTAAATAGGGGTAGTGGGCGGATCGGCCTGAGGGATTTGGTCCCCTCCCCCAAAAGAAAAAAAAACAACTTAGCAAAGCGCCGTCGACCGAATTGAATAAATACTAATACTAAAAATAATCGATATTATGGCTGTGGAGGGGGGGAAGTTTAAGTAGATCTCTTTTCAAAATATTCTAGTTATTTTAGCGCCTATGATAGAGGTGATACGCGGATTGAAATTGATAAAATACGATTCAACGTAACCCCCACTCCCTCACTTGTTTATAACTGGTAATTATTCGAATGACGGTGGCGCGAGCTAGAAAAAAAATAAAGTAATAAACGCCAAAACGATTCTATAGCGCGAAAGATAAAATACAAAAGAAATGAATAAATAAAGAACACGTCTTCGTCGTGTGAGCGGATGGTAAATCGTTTTCTCGGGCGTACCTAAATGGATTCATGATATACAGAATCGCGGAGTTCGGTAATATTGTAAAAAAATCAGAAAAAAAAAAAAACGATACACTTACATACATGTATTACCTATACAAAATCTAGATTCGGTCGGGAGCAATCGAATTTTCGAAACGACATGAAACGACGTGAAATGTCGCTACGATAATAATAATAATATGCGTATATACACTACAGCAATCTCAGTTTACGCCGTAAATAAATTGGAAACATAATATTATTTACTGCGCGATTTTTAGATTCAAAGCGCAACGCTAGGGATCTATTGGTTTTGCTATGATGTGTTTTTTTTTCTGTCTGCGAACACATTTTTTACCTGAAAACTTTCTTCGAAGTAAAGATTATAGCATCATTAATTCTGAAAGGTGATTTTCTCCCGTTGGTGCACTGAGGACGTAATTTTTCTATTTTTCAAGGGGCTTTCGAAACAATCGAGAAAAACCCGAAAAAAAAGTACGCTAAGTAAAACGGTAAATATTTACGGCACGCCGCAGTGTTCCGTTCTTTTGTTTTTATTATGTTCACACGATGTTTTCTACCGGAATTGTCACTCTAATCGAAAAAAGACGTGAGATCGATTTTGTTCCTTTTAACACATAGCCACTGGCAGGGAGTTTTGAAATCTAAAGTATTTTTTATAATATTTATGGTAAAACCCAAAAGAATATACGGCTTTTTTTTCAAAATTACAGAGCGATTTCATAAATTTGTTTGTGTTTTCCGCTATAAATATTGCTCCTACAGATCAACGGCAAGAGACCTTTTTTGTTGAATTTTGAATCTAGTTTATGAGGAAGTTTTTGGTTTTTGATTTTCTTTATAGTTTTATTAATAATTGAGCATAACCGAAAAAAAAAAATAGAAAGAACGGAAAAATTGTGCGAAAATAATGTTATTATTATTTTCAACTTTGTTTTTTCGTTTTGATTTAGATTCAAATATTTATAGTGGCTTGATATTTGAAAAGAAAATTTGTATATGCTTTTTCTGGACGTCGTAAAATTTTAAAAACATTTGATCCATTTTTGAGTTAATTATAGACATTTTTATTTTGAGTTTTGTACGTAATTTTTATTCGGTAGATACTCTGTAGATTAAATTGTTAGACTACGTAGAAATATTTGAAAATTTAACAGGAGGTGCATTAAAAATATAAGATCATTAAAGTGTCTCATAGCAGGTCGTCAAACATATTGCTGATCTTTGCTCTGACCTTGAGGTATTTTTTATTTATATCATTAACTGTAAGTAATGATTTATGATACGAAAAGTGCGAAATATAATTTTGTGTTTGTAAATGTTCAATAAATAAAACGTCGTTAAGTAAACTATCGTTGCTTAGATTCCTGCACATACCACTTCACAGCGGGAATTTATTATATTGTTATAGCAGCTATAATGTTGCTATGGCTGCGTTATTTTCATTAAACGAATTTTTTTTTGACCTCCAGTCATAATACATAGTAATATAAAAATAGTAATAAGGACTTATCTGGTTTAACCAAATTTTAGGTAAAAAGAAGACAAATTCCATAAATTGATGATTTTTCCTTCTCCTACGTAATTTCGAACTTAACACTTGCAAAGGCACTTGGGTTGCACTGAGCTCTTCAATTGTTTTAAAACTAAGTATCGTTGGCTAAAAAATCCGCATTTTATAAGATGTATAGCGTGAAAAATGTGGAGCATTTTTACTAACCAAACAAGTTTCCCCGAGAGAAAATCAAAAAAAAGTACCCAGTTTATCGTAATTAACGTCCTAATCGTTTATGCTATCATTTGGTTTTCAAAGACCAGATAATATTCCAGACGATGACGTGGCACCACGACGCACACTATGGTACTTATTATAACGGTCAAAATTGAAAAAAAAAACGTAAAAATAAATCTCAATCGATCTTGCATATTATATAATGACTGAAAAAAAAATTAATCGAATTCGTCCTTAAAATCCTCCGCCGAGAATATCGCTGGATCGTGATAAAAAAAAAAAAAAAAACCATCACCCTATATTGCAACGAAAGGGTCGCGTGTATACGATATATAATGTTATCGTTTGCTCGTAGTTAATTCAAGTCGTAGAGATTTTTTTTTTCGCGCCCTACTGCTCCTGGTGCAGTTTACCACTAACGTCTGGTATACAAAAAAGCGGGAAAGATGATCGGTTTACGGCGGCGGGTATACGACTTGGTGTTTCTCGTGGGCCGACGAGAGAATATAATAATAGCTATATATGTGTATACAGAGTGAATGTATAATATTATTACATAATAATCATGGTGTATAATATATAACATATTATAAGAGGGTGGGTAGAGAAAGAGAAGAAAAACAACTGGAAAAGAAAGAAACAGTATCCGTCCCCGCTAAAAGAAAGCCCCAGGGTAACAACACAGGAATCACGTGAATTCCGATGACGACGCCCCCACGCTGCCGTCGACGAATGGAAAATACTTTCTGCCATTAAATCGTGTACGAACAAAATATATGTGTATATATTTTACACCCACAATATTATTATTATCAATGTAGACTATCACTTTATCGTGTCCGTTTTCCGATTTTCACTTCGAAATATCTCCCGTCGTCGATACGATTACACGATGATACAAAATATGTCTCCCGACATTTTAAACTTAGTTCTATACAAGTTTGAGGTTCTGTAAAAAAAAAAATACATACGTATATTAAATAATTTACTTTTAGGGCATTTTTTCCTGTGTCCGCACAGTAAAGTCCATTGGATATCACCCGTAGACCAAATTTAAAAAGATCTGCTCGAGGAGCTTTTTTTTTTTATGGAAGAGGATAGTATTGGGCACGTATATATTTACGTTATAATACCACCTAATATTGTAGTATTGAGCTCACATTAAATATTATATTCTTAATTCAAATTGGCCTCGCGCCGTAATAAACAAACAAAAAAACCAACCTATAAGGTCAAACATCAAAACAAAAGGATTATTTGTTACGAATTTTGTTGATTGAAGATGTTTTCGAGTTGTTCATATTTTTTTTTTAAAAACTCATACGAGCAGGACCGTCCGGTGTATCAGGTAAATGTTTGCCGTTGTTACTATTTGTGTTTAAAATTTAAAAATAATTTATACGAATTTTTTTTTTATTCAAATGGAATTCGAGTTTCGTAAAATTTTAGAACCACCAATTATAATGCATACGCATACTCGCCAACATTTGTATATAAAATGTATGGTATTATTATTATCGTCGTATACGCGCGTTTGTCATTCGCGAAATCCTCGGCCGCGCATTTTTCATTCTCGCGCGGTTTTATTATCGTTTTGACAATAATATTTCGCGGCGTCGTCGTCGCAAAAAGCGCATATAACTAATGCATAAAATATAATACTAAAAAGTGTGATGACGTGAATATATGCACCTATATGTATAAGAGTATAAAACATATATATCATATTTTCCGACTTAAATTGTTCAGCTATATAATATTATTGCGCTCAGATTTGATTTTTTTTTTTTTTATTGCCACCGTAATATACGACGACGGCGTTATGTTTTTTCCCATCCGCCGTCTAAACATCATCGTCATATTATTATTATTATTCCCCTATAGACCGCGTAATATAGCGAACGTGTTTACTAACGTATTGTATATTACTATATTACTATTTCGTATCCCTACCGAGAAAATTAAATTATTATAATAAAACATAGCTAAACTATCCGCATTCCGCACATTATATTTAGTTGGTATCGAATCGACATCGAATGTCTATATCATTCAAATATCGAAAGAAAGTATCGTCAGTAGATATTTAAAATCTTAAAAAAAAAAAAAAAAAAAGGTTGTTAACGACTTTGGAAATACAATTTATCTAATACGAAAGACAACTGAAAAGTGATAACTTCCAACTGGTAACACAACACACACACACACACCATTAGATAATAAAAAAATTAACGAATTTATTAAAAACAAATTTTAAATTAAAAGGGTTTATAAATTAATTATACACTTGAAACTTGAAATATTACTATATATTTATGTAAATATAACTAATTTGGTGATAATTGGTAAACTGCCCCGTGATAGAATATTTTTTATAAGTAAAATTTTAATTTTATATTACGAGATATTTCTTTCGATATATATATATATATAACTCTATCAGGATTGATACCAAAAAGTATTCGTGTCGAAAAAAAGGTATCAATATTTATTCATGTCCAGGGTCCGGGAAATATAACACTTGTAATAATCAAAATAATCGCTTAAAAAGCACTTAAATACTTCATTTTAAAAGAGCACTTGGAAATATTAAAATAAGGAGAAAAAAAACATGACAAAAACTATGAAAACATTTAGAATTTTCGAGAACACTTATAGATTTTTGAAAAATACGTTTCAATTTTTTAAACGATTTTTAGTGGAACTCTGCCAATATAGTATTGTTTTTTCAACAATGTGCGTTTTAACAATTACAAAGACGAGTATTTATTTAATTATTTTATCTTGAAATTATGAATTTCAGTCAAGTTAAAACAAAAATAGGTTGATTTATTGGGTAAAAATTAGCTTTTTTAAATCGTAATTTCCTGTTTAGGTAAAACGGAAGAATATTTTATAACTTTTTCAGGAATCATAATTAGTATTTACTACGTTCTCTTTCATTGAAAATTCCTGGGCACAGTATAATATTATTATTTATGTACTAGTGAGAAGAACACAACCAAATAGTTGCTCTCAAACTATTCGATATAATGAAAACTATTTGAAGAGTTTTTCATCTCAAACATTGGTTTAAACTTTTCGAAAGTGCCCATCACTAGAATAATATTTATAAATGTTTTTTTCTGTTATCAAGATACTAAAGAATGCAGAAGAAGGTTTAATCAGGGACTGGAAGATTTGTTCAGACATTGATAATGTGAGTTAAAACAAGTAAGATGGAATGAACAGGCCACGTGTGAAGGAAGCTTCGTGACAAAATAAAAACGCGCTCCGAAAAATCCTTTTTTAAAGGACTCTGAACAGACCAAGACATGCGTTGGGGAGATGCCATTAGATAGGAATTTTCAATTATCGCAGAAGAGGAACAAGGAAAAGGCAATCGGAAGGAGGTAGCGGAAAACATAGGGTGAACAGGAGTGGATTTATTTTGTATGGCAACACTGTCTTGACCGGAAAAACGTATATATTATGTATATTATATACTCCGGGGTGCACGCGGATACTTTCGAATTTCGGGTCCTGAGATATTGAGATAGGCGGTATTTCGTTACCGCGGTTTACGACGACGACGAAGGTGCACGCACTGCAGCACTACCCACGTAAATGTATGTGTATACGCGTATAAATAATGGATTTACCGCAACAATGACAATAATATTATTGTATATTTTATCCGCATATACCAACATTCAAATGGGATTATATTATAGGTATCATGCGTGTATTATTATCATTATTATTATTATTACGATCGGACGCGGTCAGCGGGAATATAACAATAATAATAATAATAATAATGTATAGGTAACGAAACGGTCCGGGGAAGGCGAAAATCAATCGTTCGCACATATTTGATATAATATAAAACGCGATACCCGCGGTGTAAGTGTACCATTACTTATATGTATATATGTATATATATATATATATATATATATATTATATTATCTGCGAGCCGACTCTCGTTTCGGGGATACGGGTGTTTTTTCTGAAACATTAAACACCGTAGGTACACAACAAGACGTATAGAACGGTATAAAACGCGTCGCGTACTTACCGCGGTCGTGGTGAAAATATTGCGGTTATTGTGTTGTGTATACCAGTATAATATGTATAGGACATGCGCCCGCCCGTTTGATTTGTGAACCGACGACAGCGTGTCCAATAATAGGCCTCTTGTTTGAAAATAAAATATTACATGCGCGCGGGACGAATTTCGGGTGGCCGCATTGGATTAACCGAAATGTCGTACCTATAATATTATAATGATAAGATTACGTGTGCGGTAATAACAAAACGAAAACGGCGTGTGGTGTGTAAACACGAGTCGGGTAAATAACAATATAGGTAGGCAGTCTTTGATTTACGCATGTGTATGCGGTGCACGAGCACTGCAGTGCCCCCAAATGCTTAGGGCCCCTTCCAATTCTAAAACAAAAAAAAACAAAAAACAATAGTATACTTAAAAGATATATTTGGTACATAAATGTACGATTGAGTATTTTCTTCTTCTGGCCTTAAGTAATCTAAGAGTTTTTGCAGCCATAACGATCTGTCTCCCCAAAACATCATTTAGGCCCTCTGAAATTCCACGAGATTTAAACATGTAGTATGTACCTAATGAATACCAGACAAATAAGCAATAAATGATATATTCTAGAAAAAACGCAGTACCTATAAGCTGTGTAGTTTACTGCTTATACGTTTAGTAAATTTATTTAGCGGTATAGGTACTGACTGCGTATGTATCTAGTAACCTTTGATTATCTGACCAACAGTAAGCAGTATCTACATGTTTATAATTGAATGCCAAAATTTTACATTTTATAATTCCACAAAGTAATCATATGTCAATGAGTTTGTTCCTAACTTTGATTAGTCGGAGTTTTTATACTTCAGAATTTATTTACATATTATTTATTTTATTTTTAAAATCATAAATAAGTACTATTAATATTTAAATAGTATTTAACACACATATTAATGATGGGAACAGTCGAGCGATTTCAATAACCGAGAGGTTATAACAATCGAGAAATTCACTCGAAAAAATGTCTCGGTAAATTTAGTATTTCATTTACACTCAGTTTATCGATATTCTATGCAACTCGCATTATTTGATACTCGCTAAAGGCTTGACAATTAGCTTTTCAATTAATTAGTATTACTTATTAAACATTTGATAAGAAATAGAAAAGAAATATAATAATGTGTACTGTGTAGGTACAACAACTAACATTATTAATTTGTATTCAATTGTTCTATGTTTTAAATGAATGCATCAGTCGATTTAATTTCGTGAGAAACACTCGTCGATTAATTTATCACTCGAGTGATTTAGTTATTACTAAACTTCAGTTGATTTCGATACCGAGAGAATCACTCGAGAATTTTTAAACCAATCGAAATAATCGAGTAAATCTAACAATTGAGTATTTTGAATAATTTCTCTCGATTGTTCTCATCGCTAACACTGACTAAGTTAAGATCCATTAATCAGTTTATAATTTGTTTGCTAATCATAAATTCATATCTATTTAAGGTACCTAAGAATGAAACACAGCTTTGTAAAAGTGATTTTTTATTAATCGAATACATACGTAGTTAAGCTATGATGTTTATAATTTGTTGTTTTAAAAAAAAGAAAAATATATGTATGGTTGAATTGGTTTATACTGTTCTTAGATTCCGAGCGTAGTGACGGAGCTATTGGTTTTATTAAGATGTTTATTTTTTTTTCTTCTAGTCTGTGGACACGTCTTTTTCTTAGTACTCGAGTATTCAAGAAATTTACGATACGTTTAAACGATACAACTGCGATGCGTATTTATTCGTATCGGGATTTAATGTCGATACGTGGCTTACGGTGCGCCGTATCATTTATAATTTGGCGGAAAATTATAGTATTATTTCATATGTTTAAATTTAGGTTGCATATATTAGTTTGTATTATATTGTAAATATTAGTATTAAGTCAAATACAGAAATAAGTTTTACCTTAAACAGTTATTTGTTAATTGCTATTAGATAAATAATGAATGCGTTAATTTTTTTATTCAAGTTATTTTTACTATATTCATATTTTATTGCTGAATTATGGAACCGCTCTTCAGCAGGGATGAAACAATTAACGTTTATGTAAGTACAACACACAAATTAAACTATGTAACTGTAAAGGAATGTAAATAGTATTATTATTATAATGTCCTGTGCACAGACATTGACTAAGTTGAAATGTTCTATGCTAATCATTTCTTTTCCTTCTATTGCTGTCATAAATATGGTTAAATTGTTTTTTATGTAGCAACAATTGAAAAGTAATCAATTCTATTATGAACTTTAAAATTGTTGAAATACATAAAACAAGAAAATAAAAATAAAAATATGAATGAATTAATATTATTGTTTTGTATTAATAATTTCAAAATTACGTAGGTAATATATGTAATCAGTTAACATTTATCAGTTATATTGATAAAAACCAGTAATTCCATAATGGAATTACTGGTTGGAATTTCCATACAATTATATATGACCATAATCGGAACGTTTTCATTGAATATCCAAATTGCTGTACGTTTCGGTGTGTACCGATTTTTTTTGATACGTATAAAAAACCGATTCGTAACGATATGGCCTTGTAAATCTTCATTATTACATGACTCATGCGTGCACACATTTATTGCACTAAACGGTGCTTATGATAAATACAATTTTTTTTTTCCGGGCAGGGAATAGGTAAAATGTAAATACATTTTATCCCCTTCCCCCCCTAAAAATATCATCGAATTACGTTACTGAACTACAGCAATGTCCAATCGTACTCTAGATATCATAACAATATTTAATATAATATTTTGTTATTGCATTGCGCAAGGTCATGCGTCCACGTTTTTGATTAATAATGTATTAAATTTCAAATGAATATTGAATTCAAACTATACATATTTCGTGACTGATAATATAATATGCGATACCTATTTATGCAATTACTACAATGATGCAATATAATACGATCCAACTATAACATTATCAATGCTTAAATGTGTGCATTTGGATGTTAGTTACAACAAAACAATTACACAGCGAATTCGAATGAAATCATACGAAAGTAGACCATTTATGTAATAAATATATATCATGAAATAGAAATCTGGTTAGTTTTTATCTCGTGATTCGTATAAATTTCCAATTCATTTTACAAATAAATAACCGGTGTTTATGTATAGAGAAGAAGTAGTAAATCATTATAAAGTACAAATTCAAAAAAAAATTTGCATACGAGTCAAAAATTATTTGAATGTATTTTAGAAAATAGATGACGTTATGTTAACGAATTGAAACCAATTTACAGAAATTTATTTTATTTTTTTTTGAATTGGACTTGCAACTGCCCTATAGGTTTTGTCAGGCTATATTTATTTAGGTCTTTAGCAATGCATATTCGGACTATTTTCGGCCCTCTTAAAATTATCCATAATTAAATCGAATATCGGCTTATCGCAATATAGACAAGTATAGAAACCTACGCTCAGACACTGTATTTTTTATAATTCAAATTACATTCAACGTACGTTCTGACGGTTGAATAAAATAATAATATACGCTTTTTAGAATACAATTTCGTGCACAAATATCTAAAATATATTTTGGTGCAGAAATCAAATTGTACAATATATATGTTACGGGCAAAGTGGAGTATCGAGCGAAGTATACTTTGCACGGACGGGACTATATTTAAGTAATTAAAGTTGTTATTGGAATGCACATTGTTGTCATCGCTTTGTCATAATATGACCTATATATTGTTGACAAAGCAACACTATCAACTGAACTCGGCTCAGAATCGTTTTTTCGTTAGCAACGAATAATCGTTTTTTACAGATAGGCATACATACAATTTTCGTCTGTATCCTATATTCTCAATTTCCCAACTATAACAGTGGTTGCACCTACGTGCAAAGTATAACCGTCCTTTTTAATTTTTTTGTTTTTCTGTAAATATTTTTATATTACTCGTATTTAAAGAAAAATAAATAAAAATAATTAATTGGATTAATAATTTAAATTGAAAAATGCTGTTAGAATTTTTTCATTTCAAACATTTAGATTCCATTTATGTAAAAGAAAAAAGAAATAATAAAATGAATGCGTCTTTTTAAAAAAAAAAAAAAAACAATAACAATAAATTCAATTACTATGTAATATAAAACAAATAACATTCGATTATACGTACGGAACAAAAAATACAACAACAATATTGCGTTAAAAACGCGTAAACTCAACTAGAAAAATGCACGGTCTGTCGGATAGATCATTTTACCGACAATTTATTATTTTTATCAATTCAATATAGGAAAATAATGATAAATACTACAATATTATACACCGCGTGTAATATGACAAAACGAATGTGATTGATAATTTTGATTTTTCCTTACAAATAATACAATAATTCACACAGTTCACGTTCAAATAAATTGTTTTATTATTTTCGGATTACATTGCCCAAAACATGCATGTACATTATGTTTCCTTCTTTATTTACTTTTAATTACATAAAGGTACAAGGCTCGATTGACATATATCAGCGCATTCGAATTTTGTCAGAAATTGATATTTTATTCGAACTGCGTTCTGTTGTTAATAATAACCGATGTAAGTATACTTTCCCTTACTATATTATTTCGTTATATTCGTTCAATTTAGTACAACATTCGCGTACACGTTTCGGACACGACCATCAATGAACATTACCAATTAACAATGTTTGGAAAGCGAATTTGTATCCATTAATACAATATGATCGTATTAATTTATTCGCCAAACGTTTTAATTATTTCACGATTTTCCGTTATTATATTGTTGCCAAGTGTTGCACGTACGAACGATTGCAGTGAATGTCGCAGTATAACTATTAAACTGTTAAAACGAATTTAGTTCATTAATTAATTTATTAATTTCCCATGGTGAACTTTTCGGTGGTATTTACAAATGAGATATTGATGATCGATAATATTGACTAATACGGAAATATTTACGAGTACCTTTATCACCAAACGTAATATAGACATTCATAATTTTTCTTGCGGAATCAATTCGGAACAGTTTTCAATAACGATAAATAAAGATACATTCTTCTTATCTAAATTAAAAAGAAATTACTATCTATAATCTCCTGCAATAATTCTTATGTCAGTCGGTAATTCTGCTGACGCTGGCTTATTCTTTTGTAACGTTAATGATATAAAATCAATAAGCTACAACTTTTAGATTCTGAACGGAACGAGAAATGTATTGGTTTTACATTTATGTTTATTTTTATTCTGTGGACAACTTGTTTACCAGCAATTTTGCTCCGATTTAAATGATATAATTTTTTCTGAAAGAAAATCTGACTGGGAAGATATTTTATTATGGAGGTTATTTTTTGATTTTCTCAGGAGTTTTTCCAATAATTGTGAAAAACATGAAAATGGATACAATATTAAACAAATATAATTTAAAAAAATATATAATATATATGTAATTATTTCGCCATAATATGATATATATATATATATATATATATATATATATATATATTGTTGACAAAGCAACACTATCAACCGAACTCCGCTCAGAATCGTTTTTTCGTTAGGAATGATTGATCGTTGCCCACAGACATAAATTATATTACAACAATATTATACTACAACAGCGACTGCACCTGTCGCCATTATTCTAGTACAGCTTTCTAAGTGACGGTGGGGCTAGTTGTTACAAAATTCAAACAATTATTTTTAACTCGTTCATTTTTAACTACATTTTTCTGAAAATGAAATAATATATTTTACCTATATGTGAATTTTTATTCCTTTTGTAAGCTTTAGATTATTAACAAATTTTACTTAGTACATTACATGATACTAAAGACTATATGTATTTGTGCTCATAATTATAATAACATAATTTATTTCCGTACAACACAACAAATAAGTAAGCCAATGGACGCAACTTGAACGTGTTGTGCGAATATCTCGAATGAAATTCGGCGGTCGAGAAGTATAAAATTCAAATCAAAAAGATTTGCAATTCGTATGCGACCATACATGCAATATGATGCGCACAATGTGCACGCACTGGCCCGTCGGGAAACCGGGAATTCCCCGGTGGCGGTCTTTCTCGTATTTGCCCTTCATTTTTACACGTTTTTGATATTTCCTTCTCTTATTCCCTCAGACTGCCTATTTTAGTTGTGTAATTATAATTTAACTTTACCTAGGTGTTTGAGAATTTGTGTCATTCGCATTTACGATTAAAATTGGGCCCCAATCAATAATTTCCCGGCGTACAAAAATAAAACCCAGTACGCGTCTGTAGTGCGTACTCTCTTAGATAAAAAATAAAAAAAAAAAAAAAAGTGATAAAAACTATAAATAATATACGGTCAGAGAACTAATAATCAAGCTGATAGCTATCTGCTGCGGCTCGAGTAAACTGACGTATCGATAGAATAATATAACGTTATACGCGCAAACAAACTAGACGGTTGTTAAATTTAATATGATATACGATTATATTATTAATAAATAAACAAACATTAATCATATCGACGAAAATAATAATTCTCCCGAGTAAGATAGATATCGATTTAATGGCAGCGTATTATACTTACCTATATAATTATAATATAATGTAATGCAGCGGTAAACGGTCGAACGACTTTAATATCGTACATACTCCGACTGTTTTAAATATAAAAGGCCAGAACCGTCAACCTGTCCGTCTGTCTGTCTGTCCGTAACGCTTTTTCTATTATAATTAAAACGTAAATTGCGGCATTTATGTTGGAATTGAAGTTTAAACGCAAATAACGAAAGAACCGATACTTGCTGACGATGGGTGTGCCGCTTTCACAGGCTGCCAGTTGAAAAGGTAGGAACGATCGAGTTTTTAAATCTATATCAATACGCAACGGTGAACCATTGCTAACGAAAAACGATTCTGAGCAAAGTCTAGTTGTACATATTTTAGAATACCGTAATTTTTACAGTTTTTATTAAAATTTGATTAAAATAAAAATTACTAAATTACGCTCAACTTTATTTTTATTCCCATATCATTGAATAACTAAAACTTCAAATATACCTCGTATGACATTGGCAATCATTCCTGTTCGGCTAAACAATTTTATCCATATTAAACTAAATAAAATCTAAAAATAATTTTAAAATGTCAAATGCTTACAAATTGTTCGAAAATCGTCAGCATGATTAGAAAACTCAAGAAAAGGCTAATATTATTTTTTGAACATTTTATGTCTACAATTATTTTCAACCGAGAAAAAAACCAATTTTAAAATAATGAAACAGTGAACTTTCCCGTTGTTTCTACGTTTTTCCCCAATTATTATGAACACTGCTTGATTCGAAATCAAAAAACGACCTTCCTATAGTACTACTATAATTCTGAACTCGATAAAATTCTCTTTCAGAAATGGTAATGCACTTGGTACATCGGAGCAAGAATTCTGATAGAATTTTTGAACACAGTACAAAAAAAAAAAAAAAAAAAAATGAACATCGTTGTAAAACCAATACATCTCTTGATCCGTTCGGAATCTAAAAAACACACATTGTACGTATAGTACACGTGATTGAGTGTCGATGTATAATAATCTTAATAAATGATGATTTATCGTACAGCTATCATTATTACAATAGACAAGTAATAAATAAAGAATCAGAGTCGAAATAAATTCGAAACTGTCCGTTCATCTTTCCATTTAACACAGACTCAGAAAACCTACTGGAAATCCGTACGCCTTAAGCGATAAGCGCAGACAAGATAGACAAGACAAGGATTTCGATTGTTAAACGCCGTTTACTGGGTTCTGTCGGTTTCGACGATACGCGAACGGTCTTAATTGTCTTAAATGTCTGTCGACCAGTTTTTTCGTACGGGAACCGATTCGAACGTTTTTTTTTCATTGTGGACCCGAGAACCAGTCCTGCAGTTCCCGTTTTACACGCGTGGTAACACGTGTTTCGTGAGCGGACAGCGCGTGTCTAGAGGACCACGTACCTCTTACCCGTCAGCCGGTGCCCGTTTTCGGATTGAGTGCGGCGGCGGGACGCGAATTTCGCGAGATGTTTGCGTACGGGGTTTTCGGGCCGACGTTTGTACACACACAGTCGCCGCCGCCGCCGTCGCCGCCGCCGCCGCCAAAGGGTTATACCGAATATGACATTGCCGCGCGTGTTATATTACGGCGAACATCGGTTCGCCGGCGGCAATAACAAACGATATCGCGGGTATGAACCGCGTCGAATCGGTCGCTCTAAACACACACGCGCGCGCGGCGTCCGGTCGGAGACGGAGCCGCAGCCGCCGCCACAAAGGGAACGGCACTAGAGCGGCCGCTGCGAACGTACGCGCGACCGCCCGACGCCGGATTATCTCCGGTGCCCGCGACGACTGCGGCACCGGCGTTTAATCGCCGAACGGATTTTCAACCGCGCGGTCTCGCGGTCCGGTTTGCCCGTCCGCGCCGTCGTCGAAACGTTGGGTCGGCTGCTCGGTTTCTGGTCGGCGACGACGACGACTACAGAGGCGCCCCGTCGGCAGTGTCCGTTTCCGTATCGCCGTCCGCGTGTCACTCGTATACGCTGAATTATTCCGTTTCTTCCCGTCTGTTATTCGGCGCCTACTGCCGCCGTCGTATTTAGGTACACGCATGTGCGCTATCCGACCGACCGAGCGGCGTTTTACGACACGGGCGTCACGATATTATGAAAAAAAAAACAAACAAACTGCTACATTACACTCGAGTATTTCCACTGGGCCTAACTTGTGATGAACGTCGTGTTAAATGTTCAAGCATTTCTGCTCAGACAAAACGATTAATTCCATCTAAATAAAATCAGATTGAAACAAAAAAAAAAAAAAATATAGAAAATAGAAAATAAATTCCTATAAAATCCTCCGAGAAACTTTTTGGTTTGTGATAAAAAAAGACGTCCTATGATAATGGGGACGAGTGCAGCCAATGTTATAGATAATTTAATGTGTACCTGTAAGCAACATATACCATTGCTAACGAAAAAAACGATTCTCAGCGGAGTTCAGTTAGCTTTGTCCACAATATATATGTCATATTATAGTAAAATAATTAAATAGGCTCTATATATTTTCTTTAATAATATTTGTTTAATGTTGCACCGATTTTCACAGTTTTCCTAAATTTTTCCCGGTTTTTCATATTTACTGAGAAAACTCTTGGGAAAATCGAAAAATTACCCGTTTAAAGTACCTCACCACATCGATTTTGTTTCAGAAAAGTTGCTACGCGTAAAAACCGCAGTAAGTTTCCTCTTAAAAAATTATCCACAGAAAAAAATAAATATCTTTGTAAAACCATAAGCTTCTTCGCTCCACCATGAGTCTAAAAAATCATCCTGTATATGACTCAAAATATTTACCTAATTTTCCACGTAGTTGAGACTACGTTATTAGATTGAAATCTGTAGTGATGAGTTCATTAGTTTTTATCCTTTTGTATGTTTTTCGTCTTTTTCATGTATTTTCTACTTTTCAATTTAAAAACATTCTTCTTTTTTAATTTTAAATTGTCGGGCGACCCAAAAAAGTTGAGAAACGCTGAACTGTAGGAATTTTAAGCCATCCGTGTCAATATAATATTATATTATCACTGAGGATAATATGAAAACCTCTTCCTCGGCGTAAGTTTTACTAAATTTATTTATACAACACAACACACGCGCGATTAAAATTGTACAAAGGATAAATAATTCAATTTTAATTAAACGTAATGTTTCAGCCTTTTCTGTGTACCTCGCCCGATATGCACACCGATCATAATAATACGTGTATTTTTAATCGGTGTATAAAATATATAATATGCAGATAGGTACGTATAATATTGTACTTACAGTTTTTAATTAAAAACATAAATTCCTTCCTACATAGACATATTATTAAAACAAACAAATCCGCAAACGTTATGGAAATTAATTTTACCTCGTGGGGGATATAAAATAAAATAATATTGTTATTTTGTAAACACTAAACACAATTCGAGGGCGAATTCAACAAAAATTCACCGACCCGCAGATGAGAACAGACTATAAGTTAAAGACTGGTTTCCAAAATCGAGAGAAATTCAGTTGAAATGATAACACATATAAATTCCAAATTTAAACAGTTTGACCGTATTTTATTTTTGTATCCTGTATTCGGCGTTATCAATTAAATTTCCATTAGATCCATGAACGTTTATTGCGTCGATCTTTTTGATGGATATTTCGTATCGGTTCTTATCAGTTCCTGCTCAACCTTATTGATTTAATTTTTACCCTATTATTAAATAGCATAGGCAAAATATTACTATCGTATTATTCTGGATCATGAAAATATAGAACAGTCCCATGTTATCCAACGCCTTTCAAGTATGTTGGTACCTATACAACAACCTTTCAACAGATCCAAAAGTTCCAATAGTTTAATTTCGAAAGACTCAAGATTATGGTATCACAATTGATTTCAAAATAAAAAGTAATTTTTAGATTCTAAGTAAATTGAGGAACATATATATATGGACGTATCCAGCGACGGAAATTAATCAGTTGCGTGGATCAAAGTTACGTAACTAGATTACTTTAGTAACTTGTAACTTGTAATCAGTTACACAATTTTCAAGTTACTTTTAAATATAACGAGTTACAATTTGTTTTGCAACTTGTAACAATGGGTACACGTAACTTAAGTAACAAAAATCTTCTTGTGTTTTTTTTGTTTGTATAGTACTAACCAATATTAGTTCAATTTGTAATAAGAGCAAAACAATACGTGTTAAATCATTTATTACTTACTAGTTATGTTATAAATAACTATAATATTTATAGTCATTTTACATACAATAGTTAGTTCACATGTTTTTAAATAATACAGAACATTCAAACAACACCTAATTTAGTTTATAGATCTGTAAGTGCGCCATGGTTCTGTACGTCCTTACAGACATGTGCAACCCGATCTTAATATATTAGCTTTAACTTGTAACTTATTGACCTATTGTACAAACAAATTTAATTTATTTTATTGACTGAAAACTATATTATTATTATTTTTATAAACACTTAATAAATTATGTGTAACTTGTAACTTATAATGTAATTTAGTTACAGTAACTGTAACTTGTAACTAGTATCCAGGTACACTATGTACTGTGACTTACCCATTCCTAGACGTAGCCCATTCGGCTCCCGTAAAGGAAAATTCCCAAACGGATTCGGGTTTTTAGAACAAAAATGCACAAATACACAAAATGTGCCATATCCATATCGCATATCCGATTAAATTTTATTTATAAAATTGATGAAATTCGATAAACTAGATAAAATTCGTTTAACAACAATCTATATAGGTATATAATGTTTAAAACGTAAAATCCAAACTCCAATAATTTTAACAGATTCAATAGAACTTGTTATCGTAAAAAGTACGATATGACACGAATGTTTTCTGCGTCGTATCCGTACATATTTTATTACGAGAAATGTACGCGTAGTACCGAATATCGGAGCCGTTTTGGAATTTACCTACTCGTGCAACCTTTTTCGACGGGAACCGTTTGGGGAAAAAAAGAACAATGGATGGGAGATGTTCGGGTTGCACTCATATATATATATATATATATATATATATAGGTTTTCTTTAATGTTTGTGTAAACAACTTTTAAACCAGAAATCTTACATCAATCAAAAATAGTTTAGCATCTTCCTTGAAGCATTTATTTATTTCCCTCGTACCTGATTTTCATACTAAATAGGAAAAAAGAAAATGTTGTTTTATACATTTCCGGGTTATATTGATAACAAGGGAAAACATATAGTCAGTTCAGAATCGTTTTTCGTTAGCATTATTTTGTCGTTGCGCACAAATATGAACCAAATTAATCTATGCATCATCCCTTCGAATTTCCCTCATGAGACAGTGGCATGCCCATCAGCAGTATTAGCCTTTTTTTTTCCTTTAATATTATAATAATTTTCTTCTGCAGTGTTTAAAATATATTATGGAAATAAAAATAAATGCACGTTATTAATGAATATAAACATATAGGATGTAGTAAAATATTATAATCACTGGCTATAACGACGACGCCCGTCATCGTATTATTAAAAAATTAATTTTTTTCTTAAATCTTAGTTTCGTAATTATTATTCATTTTTTTTTCTCTCTATAATAGTATTAAAATATTGTAGTTTAACAAATAATAATTATCGACGACCGCCGATACGAAAATGATTCGATCTACTCGTTCTCAATTTAACGTTAAAGTAGCGCTTGACAAATCAGATAATAAATATTATTTCTCGACGGTTTCATAATTATTATTATAATATGATTTGCCGTGCAATTATATAGGTAGGTACCTAATTTTTGTATAATTTGCGCGTATTATACGAAATACTTGTTTGTTAATATTAATATATTTTGTTTTTTTTAATCACCACTATAACTGCAGCAATTACCGCGAGGCATGACGATATTACATTAATAATTAATAATATTATCACGATCGTGATATAACATTTTTTATTTGTTTAATTGCATATTAATATTAGTATAGGATTACCAATATAGAATGCAACGCTGTAGTTATTTACGTGCAAATTGCGTTATTCTCATGACCGCCACCGTCGGGTTATTGTATGTTTCCATACATACGATTTTTTCAAAACAAAACTCATTATTAACATTAATCCGTAAATATTGAAAAACCGTTAATTTTCAATTATATACGTTTGAGCGCCCCATCGATATAATAACTTATTCAAAAACAATAGATAGTCGACTATATAAAATATAGTACCAGTAGTTCCACAAAGATTATCAGTCATATTATGCTATAAGTGCCTTTATTACATTCAGTGGTGACCTCCCTCAGATCCAAAAAGCAAATTAAATACATTTTTTTGCTGCTTTTAAGTAACGGAAACTTGAGCGTTGAATTTAAAACAAATCATTAAATAATAAATTTAAATCACAATATGCCGTTAACACTAATCAACTTAACAAGTTAACTAATAAAAAACATGATTACCATTTTTATTGATTATAATAGCACAATTATGGGGGAGTGAGGAGAATTAATACCCTGGATAGTCTGAAGCTCCCTCAGTACAGAGGCAGAGCCATGTCAATCACGTTTATTTCATATTAAAGTAGGGCTCTAGCCCTCCCCTCTTAAGGTTTATAAGCTAGCTTTACTACTGGTTATATTGGGCATACATAATAATAGTTATTTTAAAATAATACAGAGTGATTTATTAAGGATGCTCATCCTATTTTCAGGAGCAAATTATAAAGTAGTAGTAATGCAGTATATAACATGTTGGTGATGTCAACTTTGACTTTTCAAATAAGAACCTGTATTAAAAGTTCCATGTGAGATGAAGTAAAAGTTAAAATAAATTTTGGTGTTGAAATTGTTGATTTCTGTCAACTAGTTCACGAGATATTCTACGCTTAACTTTATGCAGGGGAATAATTTTTGTAGTGGCACAGTGTCTGGTGTTTGAATAGCGCTCTACTACTTCCCCTTGTCTAAACTTAAAAGTGGAATGTATCATGAACGAGTTTACGGAAATCAAAAATTTCAACACTAAAATGTATTTTATCTAATATTCCATCTGTTTATGGAATTTTTGATATAGGTTTTCATTTAAAAAATCAAAGTTAGTATTGCCAACAGGGTACTCATCCTTAAATGTTGTGAAAATCTAAATACATAAAAATATGGTCTTTAACCTGACTTAAAAATTCCAAAAATCAGAATTTGTAAACAGTGTCCCGGGAAAAGATCTATTGTAATATCCCTGGAGATAATAAAGATAATCAAATTATTTTTTGTATATTACTCATTGGGATAAGAACTATACATATTTATATTGCAATTAATTTTTTAGGTTTTGGTAAAAATTTAAATAAATATTTTATTATTTTTGAAAAAATTGAAAACAGCCATTTTATAGAGTTTATTATTCTGACAATTTTAACTTATCAACTTTTTTATTTTCATTAAATTCGTGAATTGTAATAATTGTTTAAAGTTCAGAAACAAGAAGTTTATCTCGATTGTCTCGAATATTAATGAAATTTTCAAAAAAGGACCTCTCTAAAATACTACCCAGAGAACATTTCCTTTCAGAAAAAGTGATGTAATTGATAATCGGAGTATGCTTTGTGGTAGAAAAAGTGTTCACATAAAATAAAAAATAAAAAAATAAACATCATTGTAAAACCAATACAGTCCTCGCCACTTAGAATCTAAAAAATAAAGAACCAACCTAATTTTAAAATAAATTTTACAACCGGCAGGCGGAGACGGGTGACAATGATAGAGATAACTATCGTTCGGTAACGTGAGGAGGAGATCCAATCGCGACCGTCCATGATTGCAATCTTAATTAAAACTCATTATTACCGCTTCCCGATTGTGTATAGCTCGCGCGTTTCCGTCAAATCGCGTCCCTCGTTCTTCCGGTGCGTGCGCATTGTGCACCAAATACGTCGTTTTATTTGTACGAGTACAAATATATTGTACATATTAAATAACACACGTCGTAAGTCATGCTTACATCACACAACGGTGCCGCATAAAAATATCAAATTTCTTTCACAGTCAGTTCTCAGCTCATTCGCGGCGCATTAATTCATAACGCTATACGCGGTCTTGACGGGTGCCGTCCCCCTCCCTGACGATTTTTCCGGTCTCTTGTGTACAAAGTGATGTGAAATTCGAATCGCCCACCGAACGGTTTTTCGCGAGATAAAATTATTATATTCGATTCGAGGACCTGCGCGGAATCGAAAATTGCAGATAATTAATATACGATACCATCGATCCCGATAAACGGGAAGCATATTACCACTCTGTAACCAGCGCACAGCTACAATATTATCGAAAAATGATGATAATAATAAATTCGTTTAAAAATGATTAGTAAGCATGTTCACGGTTTACATTCAATATAGGAAATTAGAAGAAGAATAGAGAAAATCAAGAAGAAAAATTACTGATCTCAAAAATCTATAAAATAATATATCATATAATAGTTTTACACTAACACTGTAAGCCTGACAGAAAGCCTGAGCCTTTAAGACACCTGCTTTCAAAGATTTCGTTCATAAAGTTGTATCGTTTACAAAAACGATGTTTCTCATGGGCACGGCCATCACTCCTAAGACTTAGATGAGAATTACAAGAAAATGTTTGCGGTAATATTTTATGATGCTCGTGGAGTGTTTATAACATCATTGAAGAGCTCACACTTGAATTTTTGACGTTTTTGAAGATTCTTTTTTTCCTTCTTGATTTTCGGTTTCCTTGGCATATCTGGCCGTCAGTACTAATAGTATGGTAGTCGCAAATACCGATAAGAACCAAGGAAACCATAAATCAAACCGGAATCGTATTTACTGCGTGATGACAAATTATTATATCATACTATTATCATTAAAAGTATTCTATGACACTGAAAATGTAACACAGTGGCGTTCGGTATATTGTATTACCTATACATAAGTATTATTTCTTGTTTATTGTATTGCGAAAATAATTATTTTGTGATCGCCGCCGCCAACGGTGCAGCTCGTACTGTTATAGAACATTATCGTAGTATTTTTTTTTATTTTTACACGATTGTTTTCGCATAACAATGGTCGCGTGCGCGCGCACGCCAATTGTTTGGTGCGCGTACTGTTATTTATTGCGTGGCCTGTGTGCAGGAGAAGACGTTCAGGTGAATATAAAGTAAATACCGTATTATTATATAGTAAACGTTTGATTTATCGAGAAAATACCAATTTTTTTATTATTATTATTATTGAATAATAATAATAATAATAAATAATATCGCGTCGTCGTATCATCGAGTGTGTATAACTGGAACCCGGATTCATATGATATGTATATAAAAAAAAAAAAAAAAAAAAAAACAAATGTAAGTATAAAATAAGTCGGTAATAATATTATGTTGTAATGGAAATAATGTAAATATAATTATTAATTCGTTTTTACCATTATACGAGTATGTTGTACAAATTAAAATGCAAGTGTTAACCATGTATAACACCAATATAACACTTCGAAAACCCTACCCTCATCCACCACAAATTTCCTTCTTGTTCAGAAATAAGTAAATGTAAACTATTTAGACAGTCGTGATCGCCAAAACTTTGTACAGGCACGTATTCGTAGGTGTTCGCCAGTATAATAGCACGAAATAAATTCCGAGGAGAGGGGGACAATAATCATTTTTATATTACCTACTATATTTTTACTATTTTTCTAAATGATAAATTAACGAAAAAAAAAATAAAAAAAATTTGGGAAGAAAATGACGTGTCCCCATCGCCTTTCTGACCACAGGAGGTGTTCGCTATGCAAAGGAGGTTCAGTTTAAGTTAAAAACACCCGTTCCTCAAAAATACACAATTTCGAGACCTACAAAATCAAAAAACGATTGAATTGTGTGAAAATCCGCATTTTTTTATGTACGATGTGAACAGCTACAATAGGGAACGTCATATTTACTAACCAAAAAAAGAAAGGTTCTGAAAGAAAATGATTCATCTAAGTAAAACTAATACAAGTTTATTAATACAAACAAATTTAAAAAGCCTAATACTGCTGATGAGTTTGCCGATAGTTTAAAAGGGATATTGGAAAGGAGGAAATATAAAAATAATTTCTTTACGCGATTTATTAAGAAAGTTACAAAGGAAATCAAAAAATGACTTCCTCAATGCATCAACTAAATGAAAAATGATACAACCAAGTTCTTATAAAGTTTTCGGTTGGAGCAAAATGTCTGACAGAAAAGTAGTTTACACACAGTAGATACAAAAATAATAATAATACATCATTGTGAAATCAATACATTTCTCGCTTAACTCAGAATCAAAAACATTGTTTTTTTTTTTTAAAACTTTTTTTTTTTATTATTATTATTTGCCGACCCCGGTGACCGTGCAGGACAATAGAGGCGAAATTAGTGCGGCAATATAATATATACGTATTCGCGTTTCACACGAGGATATTATTTCAGAACTTTTATTATTGGTTTTTTTTTTTCTGTTCATACATATATAGCGCGTGTGTTTTTGTTTCGTTTTCATATTATATTAGAACGGATGAGGGTGGTGGCGGCGCGGTAAAAATAAAATCCGGATTAGCTAACAGCCCTCCTATCCTATATAGGACGAGGGCGGCAGCGGGAAAAAAAAATATAACCACTTTATATACCTACCTAACACACACACGACCCCACATAATATATTATAATAATATAATGTGTGCAGTTATCCCCCTCACATAGACGCACATTATACATACATAACAATATGGGCAAACAGTGACTTGTGGCATATTGTTTATTGGATAACATTACACACGGGATCCTCTGTGGCCGCCACCGCCGCCTGGCACACACTCCATTTAAAGACCCTCCGAACTCGTATATAATATGATGTATGTATGTTTGTACGTACGTATTATACGAAATGCGATTATGGTTGTTTGACTTTTTAAATGGTGTTTGTATTTTTAATTTTTTTTTTTTTTTTTTTTCATCGTCGTTCCCGCGGGGGCTGTCGTGGTTATTATTGGTTTATTGCTGCGACGATGCGAACCGCCGCAGTCGCCGTCGCCGACATTTCGGAAACGGAAACGGACACCTGCCCTCTTTAAATATAAGTAAGTATGAGTACCTATAGGCCGGCGGCGACGGACGGCACGGCGCGGCAGCGTGGAAATCGAGAGGCGGAGAAAAATATAAAAATAAATGGCAATAATAATAATAATAATAATAATAATAAACAACGATGATGACGACGACGAGGTATTAAGTAAATACAGAAGACGGCAGCTATTAGAGAGAGAAAGAGAGAGAGAGAGACGATACGTAAACACATAGGTACGCGCGGTGACAGATGTATACTTATTTTATTGTTTGCTACTATATTATATTATTGTGTACGCAAACCTTTACAGACGAGTACGAGTGTACCCGAGTGTCGGCGTAGGAGACAAATCCGTATAGTTTTGTTCTCCGAAATCTTTAATACGAGTTTGCGCTTTTTTTGACTCTCAGGGATCGCCGATTGGTAACGAACTGTGAATATCTTCTGTTATAAGACGATTAAACGGAAATCCGACACATCTCGTGCCGTGGTTAAGCCACTGTCGTAGTCTGGAAGTTTGGCAGATATAGCCATATGGAGTAATTTAGTCACATCGAACGATTTGCGTCCCAAGATCCCATTTTCATCGAACTTACTATGAGAGCTAACATTTTTGTCAGGCGACAGACGTATATTTTACGCTACTTTACGTCCATATATGATGTAAAAACGGCATTAACCATTCCATATAAATGTGGATTGTGCAGTAGATTAGTAAAAAAGTATTATCATTAAGATGATAATTAAAATTGTTAAATAAATTTCAAATTTTACAAAAAAGGAGACAATTCACTTATACCGTAATGAGATTTATTACGCTCAGCTACCATAGAATCTAAAAACCTTTGCGTTGTTAATAAATAAATCACATGGGTAGGTGGGTACCTATATATTGTAATGGTAACTCTACGTTAGCGTATAATAGGTATACGGGAAAATACAAATCTTTACGGGATCCGCTCGAGCATATAATGGAAACCGGTATTTCAATTATTATTATTATTATTATTATTGTTAATGCAAGAGAAAAGTGATTACTGTTTTTATTTTATTTTTTTTTTCAAGAGAGAGAGTATCTCATATGTAGACGTATATCATATTATTGTATGGTGTCCGACGCCACCGCGGTGCGCCCGAGGCACAAATTGTTGTTTTAAGGCGACAATGTTTTGAGTAAAACATGACGTTTTGATTAATACGTTTTCTTTGTTCGGGCCACTTGGTACATAAAATTATTATATTGACGCGGAAATATTACCATCAGGTACAGTTTTATAATTTAAATAAATTGGCTTAACGACTTGGGTTAATAGAGGATGGCTTCTTCATTTTACGGGTTAATGAGATACGCGGCAATGGTGGAGGTAGTGCGAAGGGTTGTAATTATATTATATAAAGACGAGTAGAAAAAAGAAAAAGGAAATTAAATTTTAAAAATCTTATAATATATTATACATACTAGTATAGGTAAAAAACGTTGCTATTCGTATTGAATGGTATACACGTTTACATGAAAATGCAAAATTTCTTCTAAAAATTCCATTACTTTATCATAGCCAGTGGCGGATCCAGGGGGGAGGCTAGGGACCCTGCACCTGCCACTGATCATAGCGAGTATATTGGCAAAAACAGGAATCAATCTTTATTTTTAAAATTGGTGAAAATGGGCATTTTAAATTTTGACAAAAACGGTACACATACCCTTTGGAACGATTTCGTCTATAATACAGTTACTTTGGACATTGGCTATTTATTGCCAAGTTGTCAAATATGAAAACTGAATAAATTTAGTAGGTGGCGTAAATATTTTCTTAGGGGTTAAATACATAATTTTCCACGTACAAACACAATAGAAAAAAATACACGTTGTTCGTCTAACATTACTTTTCTGTCTCGCACGAATAGCAAAGCCACGATTGCGACACTGGCTGAGTTAAAGTTAGTTAGAAGAGCATTATCATGTGTCCTATGAATTATTTGTTTAGTAGTTTTATTTCTCATTAAGTTAAAAATATTTTCAAATTAAGAGAAATTAAGTTAAATTAAAACGCGCATATTTTTAAAAATAAGTTAAATATAAAATGTTTGAACCTAAAATAAATTTGGTTTTTTTTTTTTTTATAGATAAATTACTAAAATAAAGTCGTATTCAAAGAATTAATACTCCGGTGATATTATGTTGCAACTAAAAGTACGTTATTATATTATTAATATAAATATCGCGTATGAGAGTCGCGTTTTACTTTTTGACTTTGTGATTATACCTAACGATGAATTTTTAATTCGAAACCGGTCGTACAATACACATCTCATAATACTTCAGGCGACGCATTAATTAATTCATTTATTTATTTATATATATATATATTATTTTTTAATAAAAATCGTTAATAATCGGTAGAAATAATGTCTACGTTTACTTTTGCATAATTCCATTGATTAATATAATACAGTACACGTGATGTCTGTAACTGATAGTTTCCATTTTTAATAATTGAATGTAATCTGTCAGTTTTAGCTGAACGGTAAACTATGCACATAATATTATACACAAATTATAATAGTAAAAAAATTAAATATTAAACTAGAAAAATAATTGTCGAGATTAAATCTACGAAGTATAATATTTCATACTACGTGAAAAATTGTATCTACAAAAAAAGAAAACATTCGAGTACTATATTATTTATGTAAATTAGCTCTCTAGAGACATTGTGTTGACAATATCATAATATAGCCGATACTATCAACACTATAATATTTTGGCAATGACAACAATATATATTATTTCTATTCCATAGAATATTTTATAATATTTGGTATAATATTTTATACTAAACCATAATGCCTGGGTCTCCTTCTCCTAAATTCCACTTACAGTTTCAAAGGTTTTTTTTTTTACATACCTATTCTCGTCTTAATACAATACTATTTTATCGATATCGTGTATATAATATTTATACTGTTTGAACTCCGAATCGGTAAGTGGCGATGATCACGACGTACCTACCAATATATATATACATTTATGGATATACATATATCATATATACACCTACATCTAAACTAAAACCGATAATATTTTTAAAAGTGAATGCAGAAATAAAACATTTCGGTCAGATATTTCAACATTTTTTTTTCTCTTTTCTCGACCCGTTGCTCGAGGTGATAATAATATTCTTCTTCTCGCCAGGGGCGTCTCTAGACCTTGGCTATGAGGGGAGGTGACGAAATAATTAAACATGTAATATTAATGTATACAATATTCAAATACGGAAGATTAAACCATTTTTTGAATCTATTAAAATTTAGAACCCCTCCCCTCGAACAGTATTATTTTTGTCGATCTCAAAAGTTTCTTGAATATCACCAAACGATATAATTTTATTTTCAATTTTATAGTTCCTGAAAACAAATTATTTTTTTTATAAATGTGGTATGTCATTTAATGTAACTTTTATCACATGTTTTAGTTGACGATTTTTCTGCACTACCACCAAGCAAAATAAACATACGTCGATATTGTGTTCCTTGGTCACAAACGATAGATGTAAACCTATATCAAGAATTATTTTTTCACACTCCTTAATAATAATTAGTACATCGTTTTCTTTTATGCCACTACCCGTGTAAAAATATGCCAAAGGAAATTTCCAATTAGTATAAAGTCCACGTATCATAATCAACAATGCATGTGGTTCTAATTTATCAGATCTTCCTAATCTTCCTAAATCCTCATAGCCAGTGCCGGATTAAGAAATTCAGCGCTCTTAGACCTTGCATAAAATTATGATCTTATTATATTTATTATTTTTGTTCACAAACCCAAGACGGAAGTTTTACGATCACGTATTATAAAAGACGGGCATATATCGCACGTAGTTGGGCCGTGTTGCAGATGAGAAGTTGGGAAGGTAAAGGGGATATTTAATGTCTATCTGTAAGTAATAATAAACTATCGCTAACGAAAAAACGATTCTGAGCGGAGTTCAGCCAATACTCGATAGTGTTGCTTTTTCATATGCTTTTATATGCCACATTATTATATCAAAATGATTACATTAGAGGCATTATATTTAGTATTGTATATATTTTCCCGTTTTCCTATGGTTTTCCCGGGTTTTTTCTATTCATTTGGCAAACTCCCGGTGAAAATCAAAAAATTACCTCCTTAAAGTATCTACCCAGTCAGATTTCCTTTTAGGAAAAGTGCTATCGTCGTAAATCGGAGCAAAATTGTTGGTAGGTTTTGCACCACAAAAAAAAAAAAAACACCACTGTAAAACCAATACATTTCCCGTTCCACTCGGCATCTAAGTGCATACATTTGTTGAATGTTTAATTCGCGTATTCGTGCATTAATTTATGTTTGTTTTTTACATATATATATATACACATTCTAAGAAAATGGCGAATCAAACAGTTACGTTATCATATTGAATTAAAATTAAAATGTCGAGGATGTTTAAGAATTTCAATTACACGACGAGAGGATGTGCCCGTGAAGTCACGCCGCGAATATTACTAACAATACGCGCAGATGATTCGCGAACAAAATCTCTGGCATTTCAATAGGGGCGGCGAGGGGGGGAGGGGGACAGCGGCCGCGGGATATTACGGTTTACGGCGGTCGGTGAGAACTTTTGCGCGCGTATTACGCGAACAGTGACGTCGGAAGGGCCGTTAAAAAAAAAAAAATAAACCGCGCAAAGCCGCGGTCGCGTAAATGAAATAACGGGAAATGAAAAAAAAAAAAAACGCGCGTACGACCGGGCGTCGCACGCGCCCCGTGTTTGTTTTTCCCATGCGCCACGAACGTTTGTAACGATAACAATAATAATATACGACGATATAATTACCGCCTTCGCGCCCGCGTGTTATGTATACACGTTACGGCTGCTCCGTCCGTAACCGGGTTACGGTTACCGCGGTATAAATAATAATACGATATAACCGCGCCGTGCGTGTGTGTGTATATATGTATAATACAGATTATAGCGATGTATTATTATAATACGTGATGCGTATATAGTTGCCGACGACGACGACGACGACGACGCCGCCGCCGCCGTTCAAATACAATCAATCATCTCCACCCCACCAAACCCCCCCCTCCCCCGGAATCCTTCTGGCCGTCGGCGACGTGCGCGCGCGTGTGTGTAATAAACTTATGCGCAGTGCCCACCTACCTATGTATGTATAAAATAATACGGACTACAATAACATTACGTTATAATAGGCGTTCGGGTATATCGGTGTACCCTGTATATTGTAATATGTTCGTAACACGCACGCATCGCATTTGCATTTTAATAACCAACGAGTAAATTTCTCGGTTTTTTTTTTTTTTTTTCATCTCTCTTTCCGAACGGCATCGACGCAATCAATCGTCGGGTTATTGAGCTGTCGATAACCCTTCGCCGTCTTTCGTGTCGAAAAGTCCGCGTCGCCGTCGTCGTGCCCGAGCACCGGCGTTTCGTATATTATATTATTACGGGCAATAATCGCTTTGGCGGGCGTACAAACACGGGTTGTTATTAACACACGCCCGCGCGGACACACGTCGCGGCGCGTGGTGTATCCGAGACGCGCGTACGGAGTCCGTCGCCGGTCACGCGTACGGCGTAATCATACGCGACTGTCCCGCTCTTTTTTTTTTTTTTAGTTTGCCGACCAACGGCAGCCGCGGTCACCGGACGCCGGGGTTTACACGCCGCATCCATCCGCGTTCGGCCCGCGCGACGGCGGCGGCGAGCCGTGCGCTGATTCCCGGAGACGACTGGTCGCCGGCGTTTTTACAAGAGATACTAGGGAACGCGGACGACCAATGCGCGCATTCGGCCCGGCCATTGAATGATGATCACAACAGTTGCGCATTTTTTTAGGTAATATTGTTTATACGCGCAACAGCAACAATAACAACGAATAATATTACGTGCTACCTGCCGTTATTTTTTTTTAAACTTATTACCGATATTAGTTTATTACTAATAACCAATAAGTTATTACGTTAATATAGCATTATTTAACCGCATTCGGGACCCAACTCGGATGCGCCGATTATTTCGATATTAGACTTACTGGCGGAACCCTACAGTTGAATACCATAAATCCAAATCGGTTTAACAATTGATACATACAAAAGTTGTGTGTATCAGTATTGTAAAGTGTTTTTCTATTTCCTCANGCCCGGCCATTGAATGATGATCACAACAGTTGTGCATTTTTTTAGGTAATATTGTTTGTACGCGCAACAGCAACAATAACAACGAATAATATTACGTGCTACCTGCCGTCTCTGTTCGGTATTTACCGTTTGAATCGCACATGCGGCGGTCTGAAGGAGCCGAATTTATTTTATTTTTTTCGATCGCCCTGAGGTAGTTTTATTTAAACGACAAAAATAATCTTTATAATTATAATTCAGTAGCATAATTGATGTATATAAAACTTGCATATAGCCCCATACATAATCTAATAATTAGACCAAGTCCAAATGGCTTCAGTCCTTTGAGTCATCTTATGTTTTGCGAATTGTCGACGCGGCTGTAATGGTGTGAAGCTCTAGCCTTATTGCATGTGCGTGTGAGCAAACCGTGTAATTTCACCCTGTATCCTGTGTCATTTTCAAATCACGGTGCATGATGTTGTTTTCATCATATAGATATTCTGGGAAAATGGTACGAAGAGCGATAATCTTTATATTGTTTCGGCTACATCCGAATCGGGTCCCGGATCAAAGTGGTTTTGGTAGGTAGTACACTAGTTGGGTCCAAACGTTTACAAGCAATACAAACACTTATTTTTCTTCTCGGTTTTACAGACTTAGGACTGTCAGTGATTTGTAGTTTAAAATAAAACACAAGTTTTATAAAAAAAAAAAAAATGGTTTTGCCAGATGAATTAATATTTTGGAAAACGTTCAGGTGGTCTCCGGTCGTTCAATGAATATCTACTAATTTAACATACTTATTATAAACAAATTTTAAAAACGTGTGTCCGTTTAATTTAACTCAATACTAATGTACTAAATGTACTTGTGTAAAAATGTATAAGAAAGCGTTTTGACAAAATCAAGTTTTATTTTTTTTTTAAACTTATTACCGATATTAGTTTATTACTAATAACTAATAAGTTATTACGTTAATATAGCATTATTTAACCGCATTCGGGACCCAACTAGTATAGTACCCGCATTAACCCGGGACCCAACTAGAGTAGACTTTTAAACGCGGTACCCAACTCGGATGCGCCGATTATTTCGATATTAGACTTACTGGCGGAACCCTACAGTTGAATACCATAAATCCAAATCGGTTTAACAATTGATACATACAAAAGTTGTGTGTATCAGTATTGTAAAGTGTTTTTCTATTTCCTCACTACTTTATCAAAACCCGTGGTGGTTTTCGATAAACTAGGTAGGTTTTACTTCCCTCTCGCGGAACTCTCCTTATCGTGGTGAGGGGGTTTGCGTTCCTCCACAGTCTGGATAGCTGTGCAACGGTAGTCTACTACCAGCAGGGCCACCCACGTTGGACGGGTTGAAGGACCGATGACAGGGTTAGAAGTTCCAAGGGCCAGCCAGCCGCCCGAGGAACAATACACGTTCGGGTTCAGACGGTTGTTCCGAAGTACCGTACTGACTGTCCACATTTCAGAATCGGTAGCCTCTAAAAATGCCTTCTTTACACACTACTTTACTGACATTATTTTATCACTGTAAATAGCTTTTATTTTTATCTTGGGCGGTCCTTCTCACCTATACACATCATTCTACGACATATATATATATATATAAATCAGACATTTTCGAAACTTTCCACTTACAAATTCAGTGACATTTATTATTGTTATTGTTACTATTATTTTTTTATTTTTTTTTTATCGTTTTTTTTTTTTTCTTTCATTTAATTTACGCTGCACAAATGACGGCTGCGGTGGCGGGCGAAATCCCAACGTCCCGGCAACGCCCGCCGCCGTTACATAAAAGTACCTACGCGTGCAAGCGACGGGTATAATATACGTCATCAGAGTAATAATCTCACATATACATAATGTATAAAAGAGGATCGTATATAAAGGGCGCGCGGAGACTCGTATTAATATTATTATTATTATTATTATTATACCGAACGTTATGTTGTTGTTATTATTATATATTCCGCGTGAGCCGATTATCGTCGTTATATATATTTACGCGTCGCGTATAAATATATTAACGTTTCTAACCTCCTACGATCGTCAAAGCCCCGACCCCGACGCCACCTCCGACCCATCGGCTTATTCGCGTAGGCGCTCGTCGTCGTCGGCGGGTCGTGTATGAATATGCGAGTGATTGATCGGGAAGCCACGTGCTGCGCCGCCGCCGCGTATTGTTCGGTCCCCGCGCAGGATTAACCGGTCGCCGCCGTCGAATAACAAACGGATTTGTGTCGAAAATTTTGTTTCCCGACGTATATTCGCCGCACGTGCGTCACGCGTATACCCCTCCCCCCTCCCACATCGAGACCCGCCTCGTCAACCGTTCGCGGCGCATATTTCACGTTTACCGTTATTGTTTCGTTTTGCGGTTTATTGTTACCTACCGCGGGGCTTCCGAATCGTTTTGTGTCACCTCACCTATACCCGTAAAATTTCCCCCAGAATAATCGATTTTCCAACAAAATGCTGATAGGTAAATGTTTTCGTGCGCGGGCGCCGCTATAATACCGTGTTATTGGAATATCAACGTTTGGCAACATGTCGCAGGAGCTGCGTAAAAATTCTATCCCGTTTTTCCCACTTTTGTTTGCGGTAAATGGTTATTGCCTGTTTTTAAGAAAAGCAATAATAAAAAATGCCCAAACAGTTTTCTTCTCGGTGCATCGAAAAATGCCCACAAAATAGCGTCTACACTTTTAACGATTGAAGCAACGCTTTGAAATCTTGTTTATATATTTTTTATTATTTAAGTTTTAGGTAAATTAATTGTAAATGCGTGTCTCTGCAAAAAAGTTGCTGATGTAATTGAATTAGAATTATTGGTTATAGGCTTGTTGAACTATTATTGCAGATTTATTCCAAATTTAAGTAGTGAATCATATGAATTGAATGACTTGTTGAAAAAAGAAGTTAAGTTTGAGTGGACAGAAGAATGTTAAAAAACATTTGAAAGGAGTAAAAAGTTGTTAATAGACAATCAGTTAATAGGCATATATGATCCACAGAAACCAATAATTGTGCATGCCGACGCCAGCCCGTACAGGATCGGTGCAATATTGAGCCAAGTGTATGGAAATGAAAAGAAACCTATATGTTTTGCATCAAGTACTTTGTCTCCTGTAGAAAGAAACTATTCTCAACTATATAGAGAAGCCTTAGCAATTGTGTTCACTGTAAAAAAAATTTCATAAATATATACATGGAAATAAATTTACCTTGTGTTCGGATTTAAAGGAAATTTTATTCATTATCGATTATTATTTAAGCATCACTATCAACTGACCTCCGCTCAGAACCGTTTTTAATAAGCAATGGTTTATCGTTGCTTACAGATACAAATTAATTTTCTATATGCCAACTTCTAACCAACATGTCCGTTTTTTTTTATTATTTTCTAATAGTTCATAATTCAAAAAACTCCTATGACATTCCCTCCAAAATATTGTATTCTTTAAATTTCATAATAGATACTTTTATGCTAAAATCAAAATTAAGCTAGTTTTACTTATTCTGCGTGAGCCTCGTTTTTTCATGTTAGCCGGCAGTTGGACTGAGCAGTGGCGTACTGATAAGATAGTATGATTGGCAATGAGCCACGGGCCCATGCCATTTAGGGGCTTGAAATTAGGGCCAATATGTTATTTTGAGTGGACGAATGGGTATGTGAAAACAAGCAATGACTCTTGTTTTCCGCTCCAATCTGTGTAAATTAGGCTCCAACTAGGACTATGCACTTGGTCTCCCGATTCAGTTAATCTAGAATATTTTGCCACGGGCATTACAATTCCAATTTACGCCACTGGGACTGAGACGGTAGATGCAGGTATAACGTCCTCTTAATACTTGTATACTTATTTTGTTCACACGTAATAATCACGCGGAAAACAGAAATCAATTAAAAAAAAAAAAATGTAAATGTAAATGTTGTAAATATGTTTTATTATTATTATTAATTATTTGATTTAACACGCGAACATTTTTCGTTACAGTAATTATAATAATTACACTCGCTTGTCGTGTACGTATTTCGGCACACGAAAAAAAAAAATCGTGTTTTCCAAGCCCCTTTTTCTCGATTTGTTTTCCTCCTCTCCCGCCGACGGTGCAGACACGTGTATTACGGAATCGGTGGGCGTATTAAATATTATATCCCTTACAACGTACATTATAATATTACAGTATATTACGAGAATAATAATATCATTAATTGTTATGTAAATTTATGGGCGGGTCCGCATACGGGCGAGATAAACGAGAGTCGCACGACGTGAATCGGAATACCCGTTATAATATTGTTGTTGCGTTTAATAATTTGTCCGATAGCGCGCGCACAACGGGTTCGGCGATGATGAATGATGATTAAAAAGTAACCGCGCACACGTTGATTCGTATACACGGGATCGCGAACGGGGTCCAACAGCAGATCCGGCGCCACCAAAATCAGCACATATAATATTACAGGAGTGTCGTGAAAAACTCCCGAAAAACAATGGTTTTATAGTGTTGTTTTTTTATCTAGGCGAATTAATCCAACAAGTTATCTGTGAATAATCGAATCACCTAGAAAAATCGTTTAAAAACGTAAAATGTATTATTTATTAAAAGTAATAGGTAAAATGTTTAATTTATAATTTAATCGCCATCGTCGAAAATGGCCCATCACGAGATTTTCGATAGAGTAGTCCTAATTTTGCGAACTTCGAAATTTCCTTCGGGACGCCCGCCTATCTAGTGTCATAAAAAACAAAAAATACCCTCAAATTTTGAGGCCATTTGGATAATATTAAGTGAAAGCGCACAGCGTTTTAATATTTTACTATCAAACAAATTGTATGAAATCAACCAAAATAGCGTATAAACGACACAGATCGTTTAGATTTGTTTTTTCCCTAAACGTTGCAGTTATTTTACATGCATACCGCCTGCGAAACAGGTAGATAGGGGTACTGTTCATACAACTTCTATGAGAAAAGCTATTTAAGTTAACCCTTGAAATTAATTCCCAATATTAATGTATCTACCGGTGTAAAAACGTGTGTAGCGAATGTGAAAACATCTAACGACCGCATCAGCTATAAGTTCCAAAACTGCATTGTACAGTGTACTTTTATGCAAAACAAAAATAGCACGTATTGCAATAGGGAAGAGACCGACCAGATAAGATGTCCATAAAAAATACACATCATAGTAAAACCAATAAATCTCTCGTCACACTCCGAATCTAAGAAAAACCACTACATTCCTCGTTGCGTTTAGAATCTTCTTCTCTTTCGCCTAGTTCGTCCCGACTACGTGTACAGTCGTATCTATTTAGCCGTCCTCGTTCTAAACTTCCACCTGACCCGATCTCCTACCTCGCATACACCGGCTAACGTCCGATTATTCTCAATTGCGTCCATGGTTGCAACCGCCTCGTTGTGTTGAGAATCTAAAAGATATAAAATATGCATGGCTTACTCCTTAAACCGGACGTTTATCGCGAGAGGGTCGCGACGCGTCCAAGACGCAAGAATATTGTTGCACGATAATGGGTTTGTACTGAAATAATAAAACGTGTACCAAATATAATCTACATACGAAATTGCGTCGGAAGCGTAATCGAGCGAATAAAACGGAAGTTTGATTCGGCGGGACCGTATTATATTCATATAATACGAGTATAATGTAATACCAGAGATCGTTCGGCCGGAAAAAAAATAAAAAAAAAATATCTTAATGGGGCGGCGACGACAGTGTGACATTACGAAATCCTCGTTTGGAACGGATTTAAAGGACACGGATACAAGATAAAACGTATTATCGGAGTGTTTATTTTATATACGTTATAATATTATTATGGAGAGCACCTATATTATTATGCACCCACCTTACACGTGGATAAACTGTTTTGTCGAGTATAAGCAGTTTTCCACCGCATAATTATGAAACTCTAATGTACCGTAGATAGTATCGGTCGACGCTCTATTAAGCATTTAATATGATCTAAAAGTATGCATCAGTTTATCTCTCGCATACACTTATTTTACACACCTATACGGTATCCGGGGTTTAGACGACCTGTAGTAAGAGCTGTTGACGGAGGATCAAAAAGTTTCATAGCGTATCGTAATTATAATAGTATGACAAACTTTCGTTAATTGGACTTGAACTCGAATTTCCAACAACCGATTTTATTCAATCTAACGGAATGAATATTAACGATATTGTTTTCTGTTTGTACCGAATTTTGTGTTGCAGCGTCGATAACGAGATTAAGTCAAGTTTAACTCTGAATTGTAACGTACGAAACACATTTTTCTTTTTCTTTAAATTTTTTTTTTTATCTGCATAAAAATGCGTTAATCTTTTGCTTATAACTAGATAAATTTGAATTGTTTAGTTATCTAATCCGAACACTGATAATAACAGCTAATATTTTTTTTTTCATTTGAACTTTGAACTTAACGAATTAAATTTATTTTTCGATAATTTTTGACCTATGATATTGTATTTTTTTTTTTTTTATTCAATCAAGTGGTAATTATTTTCGTTCACTTGCCCGAATTTGGCAGTCTACACATTTTTTTTTTCTTTCTTTGTGGTTTTTACGTAAGTATACGATTTGATATTCCATTCACTTGTATATTTTATTATGGAAATAATATAATAATAATAAATTCACTCTCGCGACACCTTTTCGAGGACGGCGTTTATAAATAAAACTATCGTACGGGGTGAATACGTAATGTCACTTGCAGTACTACGGGATTTTCACTCAAATATATTTTTTTTTTTACGGGTTTACCCCTCCCCCTCCCGAGTATTTTTTACGCGAAAATCCTAGAGATTTGTGGGACTCGCGTACGGTATAATATTATATGATTTGTAGCTGCTGTACCGAATAATACCGTGGCGATGTGGAGACTCACGGTGAACAAAAAGAATACGTTATAATAAATTTACAATAAAACAAAAAAAAAACAAAAACCACCTCTGTCTATCACCATGAACTATTTTGTACAGAATCTTCCAAATTTCATGTTGCAGTGAATATATTTATGAAATACTTATTTTTTTCGAAAAATTACTTAGGTACCTATATAAATTATTTTTTTGGAATAATACATTCTAACATTTTATATTGTCCTTTTTTCCCCCCATTAGTCTTAGTAATGAAACCCACTAACCAATTTTGATTTTCAAAAAAAAATCTGTATTAAACGTTCCATAAATGTATAACATTGAGGCGTTGAAATAGTTAACTTCATGAGACATTTTTACTTTTGAGTTTAGATAGATGGAGAGTAGCATTTGTGCGCAAGATTTTTAATAGTAATGCTCAATACTAAAATATGTATTTATCATTTTCTATTTATGGAATTTGTTATTTATATGCGGCCATTTGAAATGAAAAGTTTAAAAAGAATGTAATTGTTTCGCCCCCGAAAATAAGGAGATAATATTTTAGAACATAATATAATTATTATAACAAGTATACTTTATATAAGTCATTTTTGTGAAAAAAAAAAAAGTATTTCGTGGGAAATTTGACTGTTACATGAAATTTTGAAGACCTATATATTTTTGTAAACGCGCCCGATGGTGTAGCCGTAGTTTTAGGGTTTTTTTTTTTTTCTAATCTCACGCGTACGTACCTATTTAATTGTGTCCATATATCTAATATAATAATGTACTAATAATCGACATACAAGTGGCAGTAATCCATCTTGTCGTCGATTAAAATATTATATTAAAAAAAAAAAATAAATAAATAAATAAAAAAATATGCAAGCGATAGTATTATATAAACATACACCAATAGCATGATGGGCATAGGTTAATTTAAAAAAAAAAAAAATTAGCTATCGTGCAGTGTGCTGCACGACGACGAGACGAGATCTCTTACGGGAGGAAATTATTATTATTATTAATTACAAACGAGCGGTCGGGTACCTATACCTATATAATATCCACACACGATTATTATAATAGAACCGTATCCGTTTCGTATCGGAAAAAAAAAAAAAGAAAAAAAAAAAAGAGTATATTATTTTATATTATTAAACCCGCGCGGCCGTACTCGGGCCGTGGCCGTCGGTGTAATCTATCGCCCCGCCAGTCGCCACTGTCTTATTATAGCGGTGCCTATACCTATGCGTATGAACTTTTTTTTTTCTACTTTATAACATCACGCTCCGTATTTAATAACAATATTATCGGCTATCCACGTTGCCGTTGATGTGGCTGTTACGTTATTTACAGAGAGATTAATAAGTTTATAATTACTCGGCTAGACAAAATTGAATGCGCGCGGTACGCGGCCACGCCCGTCCGAAATATTATTATTTTTTATACACTCGTGTATATGCATACCGTACAGGTTTATCGCGTATTAATATTATACTCACATTGCGCGTGTTGTTTATTAAAATATAATAGAATATCATATGCTGTACATAAAACGCACGTGGATTGTAATTAAACCACCTCTTTTGTCGCGGGCGTCTGCATGCGCAATGAACCAATAAATTATTCGGGACTTATTGCATTTAACATTAAAAAAAAGCACTTAAAAACGCCTAAGAAAACCTTAAAAAAAGCACGTCGAGCAAAAATTATTAGACCAAATGGTAGAAGGGTTTATATGTCTCCCAACTAACGGCTATAACTTATTAAATACAATTTTCTAATGCTACACAAATTAATAATCCAAAGTTGTTTTTTTATAATACGTACAATTTTATTCAAACAAAATACATTTTTGATAATAATTTGTGTCGTGTTAGAAAATTATATTTTATATTATAGAGTCGTTAGACAGGAGACATTCAAACCCTTCTACCGTTTGTTCTAAAAATATCTGCTCGACGTGCTTTTTTAAGGCTCTTTTTGACGTTTTTAAATGCTTTTTTTTAAATTTTAAGTGCAATAAGTCCCGAACCCTAGTAATAATGTTATATTTTATTGTGTCCGTACCTAGTGGTAATCTCGAAATTCAAAACGGCAGCTACTACGGGTATCGAAAACGAATTGGCCACGACGGGCCAATCGGGCATTTCGCTCTGTCGCGAAACAGACGCACAGATAATGAATGCTGGGAAAAAAAAATCCCCAAAAAAAATGTACTGTCAAAAATATTAATATGTGTTAAAAAAATGGTGACAGTTTTCGAACTTTAATATTATTCTCCAATGCCGAAATCAAGTCGCTCAATTCTGACTTAACCATCGATTCTTAAATCGGCAATATACATGTGTTCAAAACAAAAAACAAATAAAATTAAAAAATTAGATTATTCCACATAATTTTTTATTCAAACAATTTTTATCAAAACTTGATATTCAAATTTCTTTATAAAAAAAAAGTACTACATTCAGCTAAATATATGTTTTAATGAACTCTCTATTAAATTTTCCATCATTTCTTGTTAGTCTAAAAATTTTACTAAAGAGTACCTATCGAATAAAGTCGAATAAAGCCTACCGTACAAATCTCTCAAAATTAAAATTTTACCACGTCTAAAAAAAGCAAATATAAGTATTTTGTCCAAAATTCAAGTCCATAAAATCCATACGAATATTTTAAAATGAATTTCAACAAAGATATTAAAATCTTTATAAAAAGTCTAAAAATGGCTTAAATGTTTTGAAAATATTACAACCATATAGAAAAACCAATTAAGAGTTTTCTGTCCAAATTTTAAGTCTCTACGAATATTTTTAACTAAATTACCGGACAACGAAATGTGAAATAATGAAAAGCGTTATTTTCGTAAATATCCTGTTTTTCTTACGTTTTATTCCGTGTTTCCCCATATATTATGAAAACTGCTTAGAAAATCAAAAAATTATATTCTAAAAGGGCCATCTAGACAATATTGCCTTTCAGAAAAGATGCCACACGGAAATATTGGAACAAGATTTCTGGTAGAAATTTTGTACATACTATAAAAAACAAAAATCAATAAATATCCTCGTGAAAAACCAATACATTCTTCGCTACACTCATATTCTAAAATAAAATATATTGATATAGTTTTATTATGCAATTTTGTATTTTTAATTAATTCAACCAATTTGGATTATAAATTATACTTAGAAGACAGTGTACATTTTCACCACGATATCGATTGTTTAAAAAGTATTAAAGGATTAAAAGAATAACAACTTAATAACAAAAAATAAAAACGGTTTCCAATGAAACCCTTGTTTTTAACTTAAAGAACTTGTTTTTCTTCATTATCTCTACTATTAATGCGAATTTTAAAAACCGACCTTTCTACCTACTAGAGCCAAATTGCAATAAAAAAGTTCTCTAATCATGTTTTGATTGAAGAGAGATTTTTAAGAGAAAAGTTGTTTACAGACTAAAATTAATTAATAAAACACATCATAGTAAAAGCAATTTATTCCACGTTGTACTAAGGATCTAAAATAATCTATATGGCTACACTAATAACATATCTATAATCTATATAGAAAATACAAAAATAGCGCGATTTTTAAATTAAGTCTTTTTTGTGATCTACAAAACGCTATAAGATCACTGCATTGTAGTAAGTAATTGGTAGTCCAACCAACGTTATACATTTTGTGTCCGTATTTGTGTCTACTCATTTTTGGAGTTAAAAAAAAATTAATATTTTCATATATTAATAAGACCACGTCATTTTGAGAAGTTTTTACATAATGTTTTCAATAACTGGACGAACAATTTTTTAATAAACTTTCACATTTCGGTTTGTGACAGCACAATGTATTCGCTTGTTTTTGCCGTGCAATAGACGATGGGGGATAAATGCGCGGGATATAGTTATTAGAACGGCGGTATTGTTACTCCCTCTCACGCCGATTTTTTTTTAACGAAGCGGCGGGGTGTGGCGTGGTTTTAATTTTAATCTCGAATCCGTGGGACAGTACATATAGATTACAATAATTCTGACGTCATCGTCGTATCCATCGTTAAAAATTTGAAATATTACTATTAATACTGTGTATGGAAACCTGCGTATAATTACGGATTTCGTTTTTTAACGTTTCGGCGCACGTCACCGTGCTTATAATAGTACTATATATAATACGGATACACGTGCCGACGATTACGCGCAGTGTTATACATACTATTAACGGGGCGGCGGCGACGGCGTCAGTTCGGGTAAACGGATTATTCGATAAGCTCACGATATTCTATTACCGTTTACGCACATAAATCTGTCACGGGGATATTTTTTTTTCTCTCCCTCCCCCCCTCCGAAGATTCGGTTGGGTTATTTCGCGCGTATATATGTGTATTGTAAATTATCATAAGAAAAATCGGTACGGTCCGGTACGCTCTCGTAATATAGACGAGTGTGAAAATATAATGACAATAATAAAAAACGCCGATACTGTTGATGGGTGTGTCACTGTTGAAGGTGGGAAGTTTGAAGGGAGTATGTATAGAGAAATGCTAACGATAAACCGTTACTAAAACGATTTCGAGCAATGTATTATTGTTATTTTTTGTTGCCAAAGTTAACCCAAAAAGTATAACGAAGAAAAGCTGCCCTAGGATAATAGGGATGGGTGCAGCCACTTTTGTTGGTGGATAGTTGGGAAGGTAGGAAACGGAAGGGAATTTAATGTATATCTGTAAACAACGGTATACCATTGCTAATTAAAAAAAACGATTCTGAGCGGAGTTCAGTTGATAGTGATGCTTTGTCAACAAGAAATGTGTGATATTATGGTAAAATAATCAAACAGGCATTATACATTTTCTTAAATAATATTTGTTTAATATTGATCCAATTTTCCCGTTTTTCCTAAGATTTTCCCGGATTTTCGCATTTGTTGAGAAAACTAGTAGAAAAATCAAAAAATGACCTTTTAAAGTACTTTTCCAGTCAGATTTACTTTCAGAAAAAGTACTATCATTGTAAATCGAATCAAAATTGATGGTAAAATAGTTATTCACAGGAAAAAAAAGTCATAATATTTTTAGGTAATACTTACATATCTTTTAGTTTTTCACATTTGTTGAGAAAAATCCGAAGAAAATTTAAGGCTTTAAGATATTTCCTTATATCCTTTCAAAATAGCTGCTATACTTAAAAATCGGAGCAAGATATCTGGTAGAAAAATTGTCCACAGAAAAAAAAAATATATCTTTGTAAAATCAAAAGCAAGAAGCTTTTTGTTCCAATCAGAATCTAAAATTGTCAGTTTTACCATTTTTTTTTTTTTTGTTCTGTCTGTGGATAAATTTTCTATCATAGATATTGCTCCGATTAGATTAAGTGTAGTACCTTTTCTAGAAGGAAATCGGGAGGTATTTTAAGGGGGCCATTCTTTGATTGTTTTTGAAGTTTTCTCATTAAATATGAAAAACCAGGAAAAATCATTGAAAAACCGGGAAAAATGTAGGAAAAACGAAAAAATCGGTACATTAAACAAATATTATTGAAAAAAAAATGTATAATACCTATTTTATTGTTTTACCATAATATGTCATACATATATATACATATATATACTGTTGACAAAGCATCACTGTCAACTTAGCTCAGTATCGTTTTTCGTTAGCAATGGTTTATCGTTGCTTACAGGTATATATTAAATTACTTATTACAGTGGCTACATCCGACTCCATTATCCTGGGACGTCTTTTTTAGATAGTATTTTTTTTTTCCAAATGTATACTTAAAGTGTAAACAAACACAATGTTCGTAACCTTATAAAGTTTAAATTCTGAATAAACTCGTAACAGAATAGCCGCGAAGAATGTGTAAATTTATTTTATTATAATTTTTTTTTTTAAATCGTTTAGTATTTACTGCAGCCATGTGCGGCAGCTGCTTGTCAAGCTCTAGACGAATGGCCATTACGTCTTCGAAAGTTTGAACTCGCCGCGGTTGTTTGCTATAATGATCGGTGGCTCCACATGCATTGGTGTCGATGGCCGACGATAGTATTATCATGATTATTTAATAGGTGCCACCCACACGTTGTTTGATCGTCGGACGGAAGTCGCGGGCAGTGGTGACTGGTATATTATACACACGCAGTAATAACGATAATTTAATACGGATAATATTATACGCGTAAAGGACGAAACCGTGCGGACGACATCCCGCTGAGCGTCCCGGTGCCTAATGAATTGTACACGGAGCGTCTACACGGCCGAGTCCAGTACGGTCCGGTTTACCGACGACCGACGACACGTCATAATAATAGTATTATTATGATAATACGATAATGTTATAATATTATTATTATTATCAATCGTAGTCGTGTACCATATCTCCGTGGGTCATGTCCTTTGCTGCAGCCGGTATCTACTGCACGATTGAGCATATACTTTTTTATCAACACACGGTTGACTGACTGTCGAGCATAGAATATATTGGGCAACGTTGCCACATTCACGTTGTCGAAATTATGTATTTTCACGTATTATTACACCAATTAATATGATACCAAACTTAAACGAGCCCGATTTTATCTTATTATGAATATTTTATTATTTTCAATAATAATATTATTATTATTTTTTTTTAAATTCATACTATATTTTGAATTATAATTATTTAAATAGATACTTTTTGTTTTATATGGTTCCTAATTGAAAACGGAAACATTGCATTGCTCAATCGTGTTGTAGCCGTAACAGCAGCTCTGCATAGGCTAGTGAGAGTTCTGTGCATGCCAAACCTTTAAGCATAGACATATAATGAATAGACCAGGAATGTTTATGTGAAGTTCACATGACTTTAGAAATATGTGATTTTAACAAAAAACGTTGTAAGTAATAATTTATGTGTCCATTGTATAATCAAACAATTTTCTTCGTTGACTTTTTTTTTACGGGTAATCCATTTTTTATTATAATCGTTTTTAAATCTTTCACTGAGAATTGTGTATTAGGACTCATCTCTCTCTCTCTCTCTCTCTCTTTCACACATACACACACACACACACCCCTCGTGTTTAAGAATTTCAGCTGACTACATAAATCGTTCACTGTTAAAAGGGAGACAGACTCCGCACCCCAAAATCTACTCTTTACCACTTAAATAATAGTATAAACGTGTGTTATATTGTAAAAACTTTAAAATAAATCGATGTAGTTTATATTCGAACTCATTCAACTTCCGTGTTTTCGACTACTGTATATTGAAATCCAATGGTTTTTTTTTTTTAGGGTGTGTTTGTATGTTTTTTTAACTGAAAACTGTTTATTTGTATAAATAACTCCGGCAAATGGTCTCGAAAAACGTCGACGCCCCGAAAATTACCGATTAATCTTCTTTCTCGTCACACATCACACCGTATAATATATTTACTGTATTAATGTACCAAATTGTTTTTTTTTTTTATAAACACGAGTAATTGTTTTAGTGAAAGAACAGCATAACATTTTTATACAACCAAACGTTATAAGTGCGATTATTTTATTTTTTCTCCTATTTTGAACAAGTCCGGTTCGCGTGGTTCATTCTTAACGCATCGCTATGCATACTGTTATACTTATAATAAATAAATTTTCCCTATATAATAAAATAGATTTTTCGCACAACAATTAATAGTTTTCGATTATTTAGATAACCTATCGAATAGTTAGACAATAATATTATTACAGTTTGTTGGAAAACTGCAATTGATATCAAATATTTTCAAAATGAACTATGAGTAGTTCTTTCACGCCATTATAATAATCGATTTTTTTTATATTGTGTTGGTTTTTATCATCGTAGGGTTATAAAACTCGAATATTATAACAAATTTGAAACCATTATCGTACATACAGGTTAAATCGTGAGCTAAAAAAAAAAATTATAATGTTGCTTATTGGTATTGTTGGTCGTTTATACGATATTTAATGGTTACCGGGGTACAAACCGTAATATTTATTATATTTATTCAAAAAAACAGAATTAAAAAAAAAAAAAAAAAAAAAAAAAAATGACAATACAATTTAAAACTTACAATTGACATTAATTTTTTTATTTTTAATTGTTTATACATCAAACGTGGCGTTTATTAATGGTACGCGGACCGCCAGTCG